>UXGC01001525.1:0-21316 GCA_900480045.1 Eurytoma adleriae | reverse complement strand
CAGTAAAATTAACATTTTTTACAGTAAAAGTAACTTAACTTTTCCAACCATAAAGTAGATCTTACTTTACAGAAAAGAAGCTTTGATAGTTCTGTAAAGCAGATTCTACTGAAAATTCGGAAAGTAAAATTTACTTCCTATTTCACAGCTAAATCTACTGTGTAAACAATTGAATTTACTTTTTATTTTTTTCGGTGTACTTTTGCTATATTCTAAATCTTTTAATTCAGAAAGTTTTGCCAACAAATTGTCTTAAGATTTTATTTCGATTATTTTAAATATTTTGCTGTTAAAATTTACTGCAAATGTAACCTAATAATGAAGGTCGTAAAATCCATTTATTTTACTTTATTACCGATTTTTTTTAGCATAAAATAAATAACTTTTTAAAATGGTACTTATACCTAAAATAGATGATTAAAGGGTTAATAAAGAAAAAACACTCAGACATACTGAGTATAATCAAACTTTTTTTCTTAAAATCATTTATATGTAGTGTTTATTTAAATTCTTTTTAAACTGCATTTAACTGACTATACATTTTTCGTAGATAACAAACATTTGAAAAAAAATTTAAACACATCGTTGTGCGTTTGAAATTGAAAAGATTTTGATCCATGTATTATAACATACATTCATCTTTTTCATCAGTTGATTAATTCTGACATCTCAATATAATGGTACGTGCTTTAATTAATGTAGAGTCATTAGTAGTTTGAACTACACATTTACTTTGTATAGAATATAACGATCATAATTTAAGAAGCTTCTATATATAGATGTGTATACACATATGAAAAAGAGACATTTTTCCAACTCCTCAAATAAATAAACGCATAAAAACGCAAGAAGTATGATAGCAAAAAAAGGAAACAATTATAAGCAAGAATAATACATTAGAGCGATTATTCCGCATCTCTAATTGCAGCGCAATAAATCTCGAGATTCTTATAATACAAGTCATTAATCAAAATAACACGTCGTGCGCGCGCGGTAAAACTCGCCCGGCCAACTTTCCGATCTCCTAAAGCGTTTACAATAAACAAAAGCGCATAAACGCACACTTTCTACGCGCAGCCGCGGCGATTGTTTATGCGATTCAAAACATTTTTTCCCCCTCGGCGGCGCGCGCGATCTATCACCTCTTTTTACGCGCTTACGCGCGTTTCTCCATGTAGATCCGCGACATATCGACTCGCGCTCGCGCGCATACAATGTAAAAGACGCTCGGAGAAACCGCACGGGAGCCTCTTTCCATCCTGGGGGGTCCGCGCGCAAAAAAAGTGCAGCCTCGCCGAAACTTTCGGCGCTCCGTTCTATTGTTGAGCGGCCGCGAACGCGACTGTTTCATAATGAAGCGAGGATTTCGCACAAAGCGGAATATTTCGCGCCGGACTTGCGGGGGGTACAATGGTCCTTGCGCACTTTGGACGGAGAATTTTTTTCCGCGGCTCTTTAAACGGAGGCGAGCGAGTAGGAAAAATCGAGAGGGCAGAGTGGCGCGCGCAACTTCCCACGCAACTGTAGGTTCGAGCGTGCAGTGGGCATGAATCGAGATGGTGTCAAGCGACCTTAAGATTTGGAAACGGGGTTTCTTTGTTTGAAATACTGTAATATGTCGATTTTTTTATAAATCTTACAAAATTACACTAGGATGATGGGCTTCAGGGTGAATGAATGTATATAAAAAAGATTCGCGGTAATTATCAGTCGAGTATTCAATCTATAAGTTAAAAATGCCAGAATATCACACGTTCGTGCAGAAGCCATTCTTAGTTGACCTTCCAAGGCTTGCTTCTCATTCGATCACATGTTAGCTCACTTCGTAGTCCCACTAGTTGACTGTAACTTTAGATTCGCAATTTCAAAAGGTATTCTAACGGTAGTTGGACATGTTTTAACTTCGTTCACTTCTAAATGTCACCTTGACGTATCTAAGAAAAGTAGGGAACCCAATATAATCAACAAGTTGCACTCGATGTAGCAGTAATTAGATGAGTTACATTTATTATTATTTTTTTAATAATAATTACTGTTGTATTAAAAAGTACAAAACTTTTTAGGAAATTTTAATAGAATCTCTTCTGAAATTCTAAATTTTACTAAACTCTCTCTCTGTAAGATAGTCAAAAATCTTTATATCTGTTCGTATAGCTATTATTATTTAAGTACACATTATTATCCCTTTTCCATTCGAATGTCAAGCAGAAAATTAAAATGTTTATACAATTATCTTAGTTTTTTAGCGCATATTAATAAAACTTTAATAAAATTAAGTTAAGATGTTCATTAAGAAAACAAATATGTGGATATACATTCTTTTAAACCTTGTTTACTATACATGCTTAAAACAAATGCTTTGAAAATTACTAAACTACACTGAAGAAATTGCTGTATGATCGAATGCGTCATTCCGTTATTAGAAAAAACAGTAATTTTTCTTAATTTCTCAGTGTATCGAAGTAATCGGCTGTTTTTTACGCCCCCTTTGAGAAAGAAATGCTACAAAAACGTAAAAAAACGAATGAAAGGCTAGCCGAGGTCGCGAGCAAAGCGATTTATCCGAAATTTCGGGGGAGAGGGCAGCGCCTCGTTGAACGCACTAATTTACGGGGACGCAATTCCCGAGGAGTGTAAACACGCCGGAGGGTCGCGCGTCGATTAATCTCGCGGCAGCTCGCGCGCGCGCTGCTCTCTCTCTCCCCAAAAAGCTCCGAAAAATTCCCGGGCGCAGTTGCAGCGCGCCTAACTTCCACTCGTTAAGACGTCTCAATTTTTCGGATTCCTCGCACGGGCCAAGCCCCGAAGGAAAGGTCGACGGGGGGATATATCCACGCCCCATCGCGTGCCGCGCGCTCGTTAAATCATTAGCGGCGCGCGCGATGCGCCACGTGGCTCTTTCGCGCGCGCGCGCTCCTCTCCTCTCTCCCTCGCTCGTTTTAAGCGTTGAGAGCGCGATAATTTATTACCGCTTCGGGATGATTTCATCCTCCTCGCGCGGAGAGCGTCGTCCGCGCTCTTTTCTCTCGCGAGCGAGCGAAAGGCAATTGCCGCGGAACAATCGGAGCCGCGGAATTATCATACGCCGCCGGACGCGGGACATTAATCTTGCTCTCTATTTGCTTTGCTTTGCCTCCTAGGTGGAGGGGAAAAAAAAGAGAAGCGCGCCGGGCGAGTAAAGAGTCATTGACGCGGCACCGGGAATACATGTTTCTCAATGGGCCCGAGCGAGGTTTTTTCCTAGCTCGCTCTTCGCACGCTGCCGCGCCGCTGACGAATGAATATAACCCTTCGTTTTTAATCTACCTTGACACCGAAGCCGAGCCTTATTATTTGCGATTTCGCCTTTAGGGACGCGCGCCTCCCTCCGCCTCTCTTCTCTCTGTCTCTCTCTCTTCCTCTCGCGCCGAGGGAGCGAAATTTTTAATTAGCGTGCAAAGGCCTAGCTGTCTCTCACGGTGCCTATATTTTAAATGAATTTACTTTTAGCTGTTACGGATTTTTTTCAAGTCCGCGCGGCTAGCCCTCGTTGATGGGCTGTATTATTAAATGAAGAAACAACTTTATAAATTGCACCTTGTATCGTTGTGAATGAAATACGATTTCGTAACGATGAAGAAAATACTACAATGAATGCGCACGCAAGCCCTTTGCAAATTTTTCTTAACTCGCACGCACTCTTGAATTGCTGTTCACTAATTTTATTGCGGAAATGTTTTAGTTTCTCTTGGAAAGGGCATTTTATTTTATTATAACATTTACTTTTAAATTGTTAATGCAATTCAACTGTATCTTCGTATTGGAAAGTATTTTATCTGGTGAAACTTCGACATTACGTTTTTTTCTGGATATATTCTGTGATTATAGGATCGGAAATGAAATATGCTTTTCGGTTATTAACAATTTTTTGTGATTCGAAACTTTATTGAATTAGAGCGCAAATCATCCTTAAATACAGTTATTGTGTTGAGATTAATCGACTAACTCTAGAATGGAACCTAAAATTTAAAAATAAGGTATTCCGGTCTATTAAAATATATTTATTATTTGAGTTATACGCATTATTGTACTGTTGAAACCATTTGTAAACTTTATTTTAGGTCATACCTAACGTGATACATATGTAAGGGGCGTATAGGAACTCGCGCTACTTTTCGTCATCATGTATTTGAATGGCTGTGCTAAAGTCAGGTGAAATGACGTAGATATTGCATAAGTATAAAATAAAGAGAAGCAGATGAAGTTTCATGTAGTTTCTTTAATAATATTTTGATCTCCAAAAAGATGATTGAAACTACTTATGGATGTTGAAAAACAATCGAGTTATTAACATACTGAATTTCACTCGGTAAGAACCATTTAAATTAAGAAAGTAATACTCCAAAATCAATAAAATAAGATACTTATATAAAAACTGTTTTAAACTAATGCTATTAAATTAACAGTTAAATACAAAGGTAATCGAAGAATAAAATAGATCGCTTGCAATTTTGTAAATGATGTAAAAAAAACATTGACAAAGCCTGAAAATAGGACCATTCTAAAGTGTAGTATGAGATATTCACCACCAGGTGGATGCTGACGTGAAATGTCTCTCCCGAAAATAAGTTTGCTGTTTCAGTCTTATATATATACCACTTTAAGACCATAGTGATTAGGCGTCTGGAAAGGGTTACGGGTGGTATATTGGTATTCCACTATATAATCAACCTAATCGTTGATAAAGTCTATCGAATTCAATCATTGTAATTAAATGTCACTGGAAAACTTTTTCTCTATTCTGCTCTTGAATCATCTTGGTCAACTTCCGACTGCTATAAACGAAATCGCTCTAAAAACACAATAACGTAACAATAACAATCGGGCTAAGTTCACGAACAAAGGCAGAGAAGAAGGGAGAGGAGGAGCTTAAAGCATCCAGCCGGACGATGTAATCGATCGCGTCCCCGCGCCGTGGTAACGTTGATTGATTTACGGAGATGCGCCTGCATTTTCCAGAATGCAGATTCGCTCGCCGGAGGAGCGCTTCGCCTCCTTTCCATATTGCCCCTGCATATGCGCTTATCTCGGCGCGCGCAAGGCCCATCGATAAATGAAAGTTTCGCTCGGGGCTGCCCGCGGACAGTCGTCCTCTGCGCGCGATTCCATCACTCTCCGCTTTTCTCCGTTGCTTCTCTGCGCCTCGCGGAATTCGCGAAAGAGATATCGCCAAGGACGGCCGATTGATACAGCGACCACCGCAGCGACCACCGCACACGAGATCATATTACTAGTCGAAGCACTTTTACCTTATGTTTTTACCCTTTTCATTTTAGGCCTTACTTTGTATTTCAATTGACGGAATAGTTTTGCTTGCGTGCTATTGTTTTGTGGATCTGCTTTTAAATCTGGAGCGTACGTACATAACTGTAGATTTTACGTGAATTAAAATTATTTCATTATTTTTTAGATGTACGTCGAATCTAAAATGCAGAAGTATTCTAGTTTATTTCATATACTATTGTTCTTGCCTTTTTCATTTTAAAATGTATGCTGACTTGTTTTAAGAGCTAATTTGTATTACAGTGTTTTCAGATTACAGTTATTAAATTTGTTTTCATTCAAACGCTGAACAAAGTGACAGCCCGTCAAAAACAATGTGCGAATACCGTTCATTTCTGTCTGAAATGGACCTTTTGCATGCAAATCCATTAATTTACTTAAATTCTACAATTATGAGCATTAGATGAAAATTAATTTTATAAATTATTGCTTCTTTTGTACACATGATAATTTGATAATAGATACTTTGAAATTTAAATAAGCTGAGCAAGAGTTTTATTGCTTCCCGTTGCAATAAAGTGCGTGATATTCCATAGCGATACATAAACTTGAATAATAAATTTTCCAGCTTATACTATAAATTTCGCCTCTCGCATCTCGCACTTACCTAAATTGATTGTAACAACATGCATAATATTATCTAATCAAACAATTTTCGTTTAAACTGGATAAATTCAAAAACCGTTTAATCAACATATAAATGATTCCGATTTCAATTTGTGGTAATTACGTTTTATCTTGAAACAGTTTTCAAACCCTTATTTACAAATAATTTAATTAATAATTTTTACTCCGTAAAAGAAGGATCTGTAACTTCAAGATAACATTTATCAGCATCGTGTATAAGCTTTTATTTTGAAAAAAGGCAAACTACTTTGGCCTCATCAAAATCAATTCTAGATAACAGGTAAAAACCAAACTATTAAAAAAGTTGAAAAAAAAATAAATTTTCTATTTTTAAGTATCTTTAAAAATGACTTAAATTTATCAAAATCTAAAGCGATTTCATACAGTCGCTTAATGTAGTTACAGAATACGAACCACCGTACAGACATACATAAAAATATATTTTGGAGTAAATTATTTGACAGACATCAAAAGCTGAAAAAAATTTAGCAATACTATGAGAATATCAAAACCGATTAGAGAATACTTTAGCAAAGAAAATCGTCTTATAACCTCCGCTAATGCATCAGGTGGATAATAAATTAAGCGGCTAATTTGTGAGCTTGTAAGAGGCGGGGTGAAAAAATCAATTAAAACGCCCGGCACGGCGGAAGAAAAATATGAAGTAACGTACATAAAGTCACCGGAGGGGGGGAGATGCCCCTCATTCCAGCGCTCGCGCGTCGTATCCCCCACTCGCTCTTAATGCTCGCGCTTGCGCCGGTGTAGGTTCCTCCCTCGTGGTGTGCCCGCGTCGCCTCCCCGCTTTTTCCCTCCGCCGTGTACCGGCGGGGTTCTCCCGCGCGGTAATCGCCGCGATAATTAAATCGCGAGCGCGCGAATTAGCATCGGTTTCCCTATCTCGGCGCATCTTTTTCGCTGAGTGGAAAGGCTTGTTGCGCGACGCGCGCAAATTTCCCGCGCGCACCTGTACACACGCGTGTACGCGTCTGGTCTCTCTGTTCTTAAAAATGAGAGGCGCAAAAAAAAGTGAAAAAAGAAAAGAAAAGCACGAGGAAGAAGAAGCGCGCGCTATACGCTCGGTGGTGCCCCGCGCACCGGGACGAGCGAGTATGCGCGATGCGTAGCTCGCGCGCGTGCAACCGCGACCGAGCGAGAGAGAGAGGAGCTGCGCGAGCGGAGTAAAAAAGCCGAACAGATGCGCCTGCGTGGGAACGCAGGCAGCATTCGTTAAATCACCTGATTTCTTACGAAATTCACGGCGCTCTCTCGTCACATTCTGCGATTCTTTGCTCCGTGACATGTCATCCGCGCGCGCGCGAGCACTTGAGATACTCGCCGGGGGAGGGGGGTTTTCGCTTATTCTTAGGTATCGAGGCTCAAGTACCGTCGTGCGCTGCGCGCTTTCTAACAAGCTGAATAATGAATTATTGCTCGTTCAGCGAATTATTCGCGTAAATAACAGCGTGTGCGATCTATCGGCAAACGAGTTAGTTTAAATTACTGCACTTCGTTTTTATTCTGCTAGCAAAACCAACGCTCGCTGGCTCAATTGTTTTTATAATTTCTGATAAAATTCAAAAAATATCCATGTGCCTTCAAGTTTTTCTTTCTATTTTTAATTTACAAATATTATCACTACAAAAATATGACTATTATACTAAGTAGCAGATTTTGATGAATTTGAACTTTAAATGTTAGAAAATTAATCAGAACGGAATTTATTAAATTTAAAAATTTGCGTCTCTTAATATACTTTCTAGGCGACCAATTACGTTCACTTCTTAAATGCTTCACAACAAAGACCAACATTTTTTTAAGAGTGGATCGTGAAAGTAAAAACTTCATTTTGCTTATAAACAGCGATCAGAGGTGGAGTTAGGTCTTTAATGCGGGAATTTTAATAACGCACATCTTAAAATAGATTCATCGATCTTTTTTTTTACTCTAGATACAGAAACACGAAGATTAATTTGTCTACGACGCCCCCTAATATTCTATCTCTGGATACGAGATTAAGATATTAAGATATTAGAAGGATTTTATAGAATTTTTTATTTTAAACATTTTTTCGAAAAAAAGATCAGTAATAAATATTAAACTGCGATATATCCGTCGGAAGACAAATCTTCCAAAAAATAGTCCAAATTTCTATCCTCAGTTGACGAAGATGAGTTTTTAAATGATTTCTCACAGTGTGCACTATAAACCATAGACTACGAAAAAAAGTGACGCAGTGCACGGGTCACTTGAGCTTTAAATCTAAAATTTTAATGAACCTCGCGCATCCATCACTATCACTAGGTGGGCATCCGTCAACGCCCGGCTCATTTTAAACCCCGAGACGCGGAGACCTTGATCGGTGTCATTCGTAAGCTCACCGGAAAAGCCGGCGGTTAATGAAGCAGCGAGGGCAGCGAGCCCCGCGACGGCGAAAAAAAAGGAAGAAGAGGAGGTCGCGTAGGAACAGTCGGAGAAATGAAGCTAATATGATCGCTCGGCGGAGCGATTGTAACGATCGGAAAAAGCGGAGGGGGAGGGCAGGTGCTCCGGGCGCGACGCGCTGGCTCGTCGACGCGGGAGCGCTAACTCCTTTCCGGGAACGAGCCAGAAAGTCTCGAGCGGTCGGGGTCAGAAAAAGCGCCAGATGCGAGGAGAGCCCTTGGATTTCCCTCCACCTCCTCCTCCTCCGATCGGAGGTGAGGCGCAAGAAGAGGAGGAGGAAGAGAGGCTCGGCGCGCTCTAGAGAATAGGAAACGGGGGGAGAAGAATAAAAGCTTGCCCCGGGAGCGTCGCGCTTGCACGTATCGGCGCAGTTATTATCGCTGATCACGTAGCTACTTAGAAGCGGCCGGTGCTTTGGCGTGCGGCTCTATGGCTGCCGGTTTTACCTCGCCTTCCGCTCGCCGAGAGCCAGCCCGGCGGCTCTGGGTATTTGTGCCTCCGCGCGCCTATGCGGGCAAAGGTAGTCGAGTCGAGTCCGGGCAGACCAGACAGCGCTGCGCCTTCGCGGGATTCTAGGAATCGCGGACGAGCCCGAGCGCGCGACCGGGGGAGGGAGGGAGAAAGAGAGGAAGAGAGGCGGAAAGAGCAGGAGGGTGACTAGACGGTGGGAACGTTTTCCCGCGACGCTGTTTTGACGCTCCTCTCCTGCGATATACACTGCTGGAGAAAGAGAGAGAGCAAGGAGGACGAGTGCGCGCGCTCGGTAAAAAGAGGCCGAGCTGAGGCTGTGCTTGCGGACACCGAGTGGTGCATCGACCTCAAAGGTCGTCGTGCCCAACCTGTTGCGCGCAGGCGAACTCGAACTTCCCTGACGCGATCGATCGATGCGAAATAACCATCTCTTTTTTTTAAGGATTTTAGTAACAAGAATTGAGGATTGCCTTGTACATGAGCATGCATTCATTTATGCAACTGATCTTGACATCTGCATAGTATTCAATCGTTAAGCCTTATTAAATCAAAGCGAAAAAATAAATGATAAAGTAAATTGTAACTAGCGTTGTATTAATTACTAGATTTACCGCCAGGTGGATTCTGAGTCTGATAAGTTTCACACTAACGGCTCTGTTGCCTTGGTTTTATATATAAGCCACCTTAGCCTTCAATGTTTAGTCAATGGGGAAAGCTACTAGTGCTCCACGATTTAAATTATTAAAATTGATAATGAAAAAATAATGTAATCATTGCAATCAAATGTCCCTAAAATTGCAATGAATAACTATTTTGTTTATTTTTGACATAAAATCGTTGTAACACTTTCTTAAACTATTTAGATAAACTATATAAAAAATGCTCAATTTGAAAGAAACTCGGATACTACTCGGCATTCATAGTACTCGATCACAAGATGTTGCGCTGTTATCTAATTGAAAAGACAAGCGGTGGAAGATGCATTGCACACCGGTATTCCCTTAAGCTGTAGCTCGTCATTTTATCTTGATCAATGGCCGAATGGCGCAGCTACGAGTCTTCTCATTATTTCTAATATTATCAATTATCGTGGAAATCCTTCGGTGATCTGCTTATAAGAATCGGCTTATTATTTACGAGGGCCGAGTGATTTATCACTGGAGTTGCTCGACTCATTTTCCCAATGTACTTTATTATCGAGAAGCTGAATTGTGAGCAGCACCTAGGCTCGTCGGCGCACTTCTAAGGAGCATTGACAGGGGATAAGCTATCGAGGTGCCTCTCCCGGAGAATCTGGAGCTAACAAGGGGGGATCTCGGGCGATTTACATGTGCGGCGGCGTCATCGTCGCTTTTCCCGGGTGGTGGTCGCGCGCGCGCGTCCGCGGCTAGGACCTAGGCCGGAAAGCTCGCCGCCCGGCGCATCAAGTGGCGCTTATTGTCCTTCCCTCACTGTCGCCGGCCGGCCCATTGTCGCTCTCTATTGTTGCAATTCGCTTATGCAGATTAAGCGGCTGGGCGCTATTGTTCTCTATCGCGCGGCGACAAGCGGCCCGAGGCCCCCGCCGCCTTGAGCGCCGAGGCCCGCCCGTGCTCCACGCCGGCGAAAATGACGTTGTCCCGTGCACGCCGACAACACCGACTCCACCCGCGGATTTTTAACGAGGCCCGAATAATGCCCGCTGGAATCCGCCGGCGTTCTTTGGCCGAGCGCGTCGCGCCGCTCTTCTCTTCCCGTCGAGCCGGGCGAAGGACTCCGCTGGACACGCTCGCATAATCTATTTGCTCTTTCATTCTAACAATGTTGCAATTCATTTCATTTTTTTAATCTTCTTCCGCGCTCTAGTAAAAATGTTAGCGAATTTCATTATTTTGCAAACGTTATTTGTATTAAAAATTATTGAAATTAAACTTTTCATTTATTTACTTATGTTTACCTTTTCAGAAAAGGTAATTCTTTTATTTAAAAGAAAATTTTATGTAAATTACTCTATTCCTTTTTCAAAATAATAAGTATTTTAAGTATTTTTAATTATCAATTAAAAAAAATTGGACTAATGGGATAAATAATTAATTATTTAAGTACTGATAGCGTTAATTAATTAAGTTGGTTTGGAGTGTAGGGCATTGATCTAAAAAAAAGTAGGAAATTAAAAATACGATATTGAACGAGATTTCATATTTATTACTTTTTTTATTCATGACTTCTTTTATATACAATTAATGTTTTCATTTTTTACTTATTAATATACAATATTTACATAATATTCTTTCTACTGATACATTGTTAATTTTCAGAAATAATCTTGATCTTAATCAATAATCTCCATTTTCTCGTCGTCATTCATCTGGTGGGGCAGTATGTATTCAAAATCTGATGATTCCTTATAAATTGGTTGCTGCTGCGTTTGTTGTTGCAAATGAACTTCAAACTCCGGGTAAAGTTGTGCATCCTCCGATATATCCATAAATTCCTTCTGGCTCTGACTCGTGTATTTGCACCTGTTGTAGTTATTCCACGAGTATTGTGAGTCCTCAAAATATGTGTGGAAAGATTCCATGCTGCTGACTTCTTCCTTCATCTATGCCAATGAAACTTTCTGGTCGGTGCAGTCCCTGCTGTGGTTGTCCGTACAATTTTGAGAGTCTTCAAAGTAAGTGGCAAAAGATTCTTCGCTACTTTGTTCCAGTTTCACCGTTGGTGAAAATAAATATTTTCTAACGGATAGGATGTCGCGTTCTCGAAAGAAGGTCTTTGCCTTCGGAGTGGAGGCGATAATCGAAGGAGAGTGGGGGTTAGGAGACTGTAGTCCAATTTTTGCAGGTGAAGACATGGTTAATGTTGTTACTGGGAAATACTTTAAACTAACAATACAATTAGAAACTTGCTGAGTTAACAACCTTTCAGTTCATCAAAACTAGCAAAAGTGGTTCCACGTTGTGAAAATTTATACAAATATGAGCTCGTTCCCTACCCTTGCCATTTTTCCCTCTGTCCCCCACCTTTTAGTGCAAGTACCTTCTGATTGGTAATTTAGCAGGTAAGCGACACCTTAGTCGGATAATCGGATGGTGAGGTGGGGAACGCCGTCTGCCCTTGCCTAGGGACGTGACGGCTTCGCGCCTAGATAAGCGATACCTTAGACAGAGGTAATTAAAAATCAATTTAGTATTCCTGGAATTCAAAATGCCCTACGTTAATTATATTTCCTAAAGCGATTGGACATAAACTCTTGACGTCATTAACGTGCATTTAAGATACATCCAGGTACGTGTAATAGGGGCGGACAGCATTTATTACTGCAGATATTAAATACACTTATTGCGATTATACTTTATGTTAAAATCTAATTAACTGTAATAGTACCGTTAATTCGCATTCTTCGTTAACTTAGCTACCTTTTATTAACAATAATTGAAATTAGGAGAAAAGGGAATAATATAATAATCAAACTATAAACTTGCTAGTGGGGGTAAAGCCACCATCTAGCGATAAAAAAAGGAAGGACTCGCTTCTCTGACAGCCATTATTACGAAAAAGGAAATAAACCAGTAAAAAATAACAATAATATTAAATTTTTTATCTAAAATGATACTTAATTTTTTTTTAAATTTACGAATTAAACTTTTTATAATATTATCATGATAGATTATTTATTTAGCTTAAACTAATTCACTGAGCAATTATCGCTGAGTCAAAGGTACTTTTTCGGAAAAAATAATAAAAGATATACGTTAAAAGACTATTTGCTAATGTTAGTTGTGTGCACCTATAGTATTTGGTTAATAACTTGTAGGACAGGCATTTAACCAAGTGCACCGTTTTATATAAGACCATCTTTATTGCCATTCTATTACCTGACTATAAGATAACTGTGAACTAAGTGATTAACGAAAAATCAATAGTACTATGTAGTTTTACATATTTGATCATTTAGAATGGTTACTCTGCAATTGTGTTCTGCGATATCATGGGAGCAGTGCACCCTACTTATATTTTAAAAAATAGAAGGGAGTTTTCTATTTGTGATTATTAATTACGTCTAATCAGCTAAATGAAGATGGTACTTTATTTTTTACAAATATGAAATTTACAATAAACAACTGTTCTATTCTATTTGCCCTAGAATTTGTCGTGTGCATGTAAAGGTTAAAAGAAAATTATAATATTAGATTACTTTCGTCAAGATTTCTTGTATTATGTTAATTGTTTCAAGATAACGATTTAAAATCTACAAGGAAATTAATTAAGTTGTTTCGAAAATTTGGAATATGATTCCAAAGAGGAAGTAGAAACCTTGTCTACACTGAATTAGCATTTTTTCTGTGACAGCTAAAACCGATTTAAAAAAAATGTTATTGTAAAGTTCCTTATTGAAGAGAAATCAAGTAGTTTATTATCTCCAAACATTTTTGTATTTTTTTTTTCATTTTTAACCTTTCATTAGCTATAGCGTGAAACGTATAGTCTAGAGTAAAACCACTTTCTTGATCAACGGTACTTAAGAATGTACTTGTGACTGTTACATGTATTTTCTCCCTGTACAATCCGCTTATAAAATATTTATATACCACTCTGGCAGAAGTTCAACATACTTGATTTTCTCGCCAATAGATTAGCCAAAAAAAGGCGAAAAGGTGCTTTTTTCAGCGAATTTTGTTCGAATAATATTGCGCGCGTTCGCAGGAGCCGCGGGTGATTTACTCAAGTAAACGGGTGACTTTGTTGCTCGGGCGGAGCCCCTAATGATATACTGCTTAATTGGCCCCATTCCTCATCGTCGCGTGAGCGCGCGAAGAGAGCGCGGGGAACCGGCGCGAAAATAGAATTCGGCGCGTCCGCGGGAGCGGGCGTGCGAAACCAGATTACGGAGAATAAGATAATAGATGGATGGCTTAATGGGGGTGGGGGCAAACACGATGCTTACCTCCATTACGACTCGGAAGGCCCTTAATTGTTCTGCGTCGCGATTTTCCTTATTTTTGCAGGGGACAGAGCGCCTCGGTGGGTGGCAGACGGATATTGTAAAAATTTATTTTAACACCGACGAAACATCGAGTAGATGAGCACGATAATGACTTAACCCAAATGTGGAGCGCATCGTGATTGATACGGGACATAACTCCTTTGTTCAGCGGTGATTCATTACAATGCAAGACGGGTCTTCTCTTGCCTACTGTACTTTTATCGCTATAAATACAGAGTCGTTTATTTCACTTGCAAAGCTTTATAGAGAAATAGCTTTCAACGTATAGCTAGCGCGGTGAGGTACTCAGCTGAAAACGTTATTAAGTAATATGCGTTTCATTTAAATATTCTTCTACTTGTTTTATTTGTTTAAAATTTAAAGTCAGTTATTTATATCTATTTTTGTTACTATAGCAGTTCAATTTATTAAGGCGGTCTGACACCTTTAAATTTTGAAAAACCACCATTTTTTTATTCTACTTTTTTTTTTATTTTACTCGACGTTCTGAACTTATAAAAAATTTAAAAGTTTTAAATGTAAGAAGACAGAAAAATCAATAGGATTTCGCTAGGAATGTCCGGGTATCGCGTGTACATTGCACTATCCATAGTCATTTTATTATTGTGAGTTATTTCTAATCTCTTGATTATTATTGCCCAATATAGGCTTGTTATTCACAAAGAAGTTTATAAATTCAACAAAACAGGAGAGAAGAAGATAACAAAATGAATTGCAACATTGTTAAAAGTAGAGTGTGCGAGTGTGTCCGGCCGTATCCAGCAGGATTCTTCCCATCCTGCATAATATTGCGCAAGTATGATATAAAATATGAATTTGATTTAATTGACCCATATAATTAAAAAACTTTAGGAACTGGCAAACATAAAAAGTGGAGATTTGCCCTTTTTCTGGGAAGCCTTAGATATTTCACAGATTATCTTAAAATTTATCTTCTCTCCCATTAGAACAAAATTGGGATAGCTGTAAAATAATGACAGAAATCATCATCCGTCCGATGACGTTTTCCAATTAAACTAAAATTCCACGCGAGTTTCGCAGAGAATAACAATAAAAAATGTATATAAATGATCGGCAGTGCCGAGAAGGCTAATGAAAAGAGCAAGAGTGCTCAGCGATGATTGCACGGTAATTGATAATCGTCATTCATTAAATACGCTTCGAAAAGCGACACGAGCGTCGGACGGTACCGGACGAATTTCAGATTTCCCGGCGCGCGCGCGCCTCATTATAAATTGAAAGCATGACGAAAGCTTGTAATGCCCTTCCCCCGTGGGTTTCATTAGTGACACGCAATAAAGCCGCAATAAACGCTCGCGTATACCGGTGGGGCCCGCACGCGAGAGGGGGTGAGAGAGTACCGGGGCGCGCGCGCGAGCGCGAGAGAGAAAAAAGGCCAGTCGTACGGCGCGGAGGATAAATGTGGAGAAAAAGGAGCGCGCGCGCGCGCGCGAGGGGAGACGGGCGGTCGGAGCGAGAGGGAAAATGAGCTGCCGGCCGCTCGCACACGAGGTTTTGTGTATACGAAACGAATGCCGATCCGCCGATGCGTCGGAGAGCAGGTTTGACGAGGACTGATGGATGCTCTCGGAATCCCCGGAGCGATCGCTCCCGCTCCTCTCTCTCTCTCGCTCTAGGAGGAGATGCCCCTTTTATTCCGCGCGGCGTATCGCCCCCATTGTACCGGCGGGGAGAAGGAACAACACGCACCGCGAGGACCACGCGCCGGCGAAAGAACGGAGCGGAGCTTTTTTTTCGAGCGGGGGCCCCACCGGACATTAATAAGCTCCTCTCCCTAGATCTTTATCCGGCGCTTTTTGCCCGCCGCCTTTACGGCGATAAATATATTTACGAGCGAGCCCGCCGCGAAAAAGCTCCGCTGTCGCGCGAGCTCCCCTCCCCGGGCATTTTTTCCCTTTTTCCCAATCCCCAATGCGTATTGCTTTAATTACCGCAAAAACGCTTATTCCTACTCCGGAGCTTTTTCGCCGCTTGTTAGACTTGTAATCGCGTATTCATGCTCTTCTTTCTTTATGCCCGCTCGCAGGTGGGTACACACGCGAATTATGCAATTCTACTTCTTAGCCTTGTTCACTCCCAACTCAGCTCGATCGTGTTACTTTTTACATATTTGTCATTTAATTAAGCTTTATTCCCTCTAACACTCCGCGGCAGTCTGCGCGAGTAACTTGTTATTTTATCCTCGAAGAAGCGATAATTGGACAAATGTTTATTATTTGCATTTGGATAAAGCAAAGAAAAAAGTCTAGTCGATATTATTAATTCAATAATTAATTGTTTTCAAATGAATAAAATGAACATTAAAAATAAATACTAAGAAATAATTAAATACAAAAAATTACTATGATTCTACTAATCTTGGATCAAGTGATCTGGTTGGTAATAGTTACCAACCGTCGATTTAAATAATCTTCCGAAAAGTCGTAATTTTTTACCACATTTGTGGCAATTTTTAACAAGTGGTGAGTAATTTTTACCACGCAGTTCACCGGTTTCGAAGATTACTAATTACATGGCAAATTTTGCAAAAAATGAGAATATTTTCGACCCATTCTCTCCTTGAAATTTTTTAATCATTAAATCTATGCACTCTTATAAAAGTATCATAATCCGGATTTTCAAAACGTAATATCTTTTGTAATATAAAGATTAAATTGAAAACAGATAAGTACGAGTCGATTATTTTCCTGCATTTTATCTCACGGACCTAAGGTCGCACCTAAAAACCTAAGGATTTTTTCTTTTGAAGATCTAGTTTCTTATTTAAAAATCAATTTTTTACTGTAAACTCTGAGAGAACTTTTCAATAAAACTTGAGAGAAAACCCCATACATAATTACCGAAATGACACTAATAATTATCAAAGAACAAAGTAAAATTTTGGCTGTCCATCTTACATTTAAGAAAGTTTTCTCCGCAATTTATACGACATTTCGAATCCTGCATAATTATTACCGTAATTTATCAATCTCCACAATATTTTTAAATAAATGCCGAGCTTTAAGTGTAAAAAGGCAGGTAAATTAAAGAGACAACTGTTGAAACAAGTGAAACGGATGCTCGGTACCGTTGCGAGGGCTCTGATGCGTTACAAAGTGAACCGAAGGAGTGGCTGAATCGCTGGCGATGACAAGTGGATCCGCTAATCGTTTGACAGCCGCGCGCTCGTGTCCCCCCCTCCGGCCCCCGGCTTTCTTTCCCGCGCGCGGCCGTCAGGCGCGCGTTGGGCAGGCGCGACCTATGATAGCCGCAATTGTGCTAACTGCTTGATGGCCGGTAAGTGGATGATAATTGTGCTAAAGACGCGAAAGGGAGGACGGCCGCGGCTGGAAATGAAGAAATAGCTGGGACTAAGCGCGGGGCCGGGCTCGCGCGCGTTCGCACGACTCCACGATGTCAGCGACGCCTTTTTCTCCGGCGACTCCCTGACGGACGGCTAAGCGCGAAGATGATGCTTCACTTTTGGCGCTCGCCAGGAATGCCGTTTCTTCATAAAGCCTCGCGGGGATCGCGCGCTCGCACCTACGGATACGCTTTTTCTAGATCGCTTCGCGCTATTTTATTTCTCCGCCCCGGCGCATTCTCCAAATGCAATTTTCCGCGCATCCTGCCTATTGCCTTTTCTTTATCGAATTATAGCTACTTGTTTCGACATTTTTACCCTTGACAAGTACTTAGATTTAATAAAAAGTTACTTCGGTATTAGTAAGAGTCTCACTTGCTTCCGAACCACTGATGTCTATTATAAATTTTGATGAACAAATGAATATGTGCATCGGATAAAAAATTTAAAAAAGTCGTATTCAAAATACAGTAGGAGGTAAAAATCCAGAAATTTAAAAAAATTGTCTATTATTAAGTTAGTTATATATATAATAATCAAAGATTCGAAGAAGTACAAATTTAAGTTACTGAAAATTGTCGAGAAAAGTTTGCATATTTTATAAATCTTTTATTAAAAATTTAACTAATTGTTACTTAAGAAATCACGTAAGCTCCGAAAAAAATAGTTTCAATTCTTGTAATCATTGTAATTAAATACTACTAAAATTGCAATGAATAGCTCCTAGAATTAATAGTAGGTGATCAACTTTGCTGTTAGGTGATTTTAATTTTTCTTAATAAAAACATATTC
This sequence comes from Eurytoma adleriae, assembly GCA_900480045.1. Classification (NCBI taxonomy): domain Eukaryota; kingdom Metazoa; phylum Arthropoda; class Insecta; order Hymenoptera; family Eurytomidae; genus Eurytoma; species Eurytoma adleriae. Next base: position 3,308 of record UXGC01001525.1, on the reverse strand, counting down.
ATCCTTATTTGCCCGTTAACTAATTTTCCAGCCTCTACATTTTTTCCAATGAAATTAGTAAACTTTTCACTTATTGAAATTTAGACAACGGAGTTTAAGCAACGAATTCGTAATACGAAGGTGAAGCTGAAAAAATTGTCGGAAAGACATCCCCAACTGCATAAAAAACAGAATTCTTAAAAATTACGACGAAGAAATAATAGCTCGTTTAATGACGATAGCGGAACCTCCCCGCCGAGTTACAGATGTTACTTTTTATAAATAAGCATTCGCTTCGTAAATCCTGCCGTACACGCGCTACCCGGGCGCGGCAGCGACGAAGTAAAGAAAAAAAAACCGAGAAAGTCCTTTGAAAATTCAGCCTTAATCATGCAAATAAATCGCTCGGCCGCGCTCGTAAAAGAATCATCGACGTCTGGCGCAAAAGTTGCGCGCGTCTACGAAAAAACGAGCAGCGCCCGGCGACTGCAGCAGTGCCGCGCAGCACCGTTATCTCCCCCCCTGCCTCCGCACATCAAAGCGTACCCGGGCCCGCCACTAAATCGCGTCAAGATCCCGCCGAGTGGCTGCACGCCTCCTCCCCGAGCAGCGTATAAACAATCGCGCCGAATTTTTTCGCCCCCCCCCCTCTCCGCTGCTAAATTAGTCTCCGCGCGGCGCTTTTTGCCCGCCGCGGACAACGAATCTGCAACGAGCCGCACGAGACCCACCGCCTCGCGGGTGGCGGGGGGATTTTCGGACACCGGAAACAAACTTCGATCGTGTCTCCACAGCTCCGGAGGTAAATATATCCATGGGTCGTAATAATAAAAACGTATCTACCTGTGTTGTAGAATAACTGGAAAAAACGTACCTCAACCGAACCAAAAGAGAGTTTACTAGCTACATAGGAAGTCAAAACAATGACTACGCACTAACACTAACACAGAACTCTGTGTACCTAGGCACAAACACATAGAGTGAGATTCATTCTGTTTCAGTACGTCAGAACAGAACATCACTTAAACAACTTTTTATGTTATTTCACTTCACTTTAAACCTCATTACTTCACGTTTTTATTACCAGTAAATGATTTTTAAATACTGTTTTTCACATAAAAAGAAATTTCATCCAATACTCGAAGTTAATTGCTTTGCAATAAGAAAATGGAATTGTCCACTCATAAGACTCATGTAACTGTAGTATATACGGAATTACTTATGTAATTATTATCGGTCTTTGATTAAAATTTCATTAAAATCTTTATGATAATTCTTGGATCCAGTAAACTCCGAGGTAAACTCCTTTAAAAACCAAATATAGCTGAATTTTGCAAATACATAACCTATTTCCTCATCGTCTTTATGTTTACCTAAACATCGACGTTTTAAGAATAGAGAATGACGAGATTTAGATAAATATAATAGTTACAACGGTGTTAAATTCTTACTCAAAAAACGACGAGATGTAGATAATTATATTGTGTTACATTATTTATTAAACCTGATGAGGAAATAGGTTATGCGAAGTACCAAAATTACCATAGTGGAAATCAGATGATGGGGATATGTCCCACTGCTCTTGATCAGATCCCTACCAGAATCCTATATTTTCCATCAGGCTCCATGTATAAGAGTGGGTCAAAATCCTACCAGAATCCACTCTCTAAAGTTGAAATAGTGCAATATCACTAAATATTAGTTCATATGCACTAATTTGATTAGTTAAAAGTGCTTCACTGCGAATTAGTGCAAACGCACTAATTAAAGTAGTGAATAGTGATCTATGCACTACCAGAAATAGTAAAAATTACTAAAAATAGTTTTTTCATTGGTTTAATTTTTCACTAATTTATAGTAAATTTTACTAATTTAGTAGTGAAAAATGTGTTTACTACAAAAATTAGTGATGTTTTCACTATTTCAACTTTAGAGAACATAATTGGTCAGTTTGTGGTTAATTTTCTACCAGGGATCTTATATACGTTTTGACAGGTCGAAATGGTTTACATGATATTTTCACTATTTTAACTTTAGAGAGCAGTAAGATTTTACGTATTTCCCATCAAATCCCTAGGTATTTCTACTAGGTTTAAGTCACTCGATTTTTAACTAGTTCGGGTGAGATACACTTTTTCCAGTTGCACTTGACGAGATGCGCTTTTTTCATCAGGACCCATCGCTACGGAGTGCAGTCCGTTTCTCCGGCTCGCGCACAATAGTTGTCTCTCCGGACACGTCGTTGCACCTACCGGGAATCTCCTCTCTTTTCCCGGGGCTCGTGTTCGTGCCCGAGACGAGTCGGCGATCGCGGACCTGTCTCCGGGGAGTCCGGCGCGCTGCCGTCGTTAATTCCGCCGATCGCGGGAGTAGCAATTTAAAGGGTCTCTCATCTACTCTGCTCTGTCTCATATCTCATCTCTCCGGAGTTCGTCCGGAGTTCGCCCCCCCAGACCGTAGCCGTAGCTCGCGAGTTAATCGCACCTGGTTGGAAAAAAACTCGGCCGGTGTTTCGGTGTACACGGCCGACTGCGGCGTTTCATTGAATATTTTGTCGATTTGTTCCGATCGAGCGAGCCGAGGTTTTGCCCGAGTGCCCCAGCGCTGCGCTTTTATTTACATAAAAGATTGTTTCGTCTTCGAGACGTTTATAATTCAATCATTAGTGTGCCACGGCTAATAAAAACTGTATTATTTCTCTACCGTTTAATTGAAACATAGAATTAAAATCTCTCGCACTGATTGTGAGAAGAATGAGTTAAGAATTATTATTATACTTGTTTATTGTAAATTTCGGTATTTACAAAAATTAAAGTTTTGTGTTAGTAAATTTGCTTTACACTGAGAAAAACGTATAGTTGCGACAACAGTATAAATGTACAGCCTGTGTACAGCCTGGCAGTATAGCTACATTCATCTATACTTTTTGCTGTAGTGGCAATACAAATCTGTATCGTAACCGAATATTTGGTTGATGCAGCTATTTATATTGCTGATACAGCTATATAACCTAATAGTCGCGACAGCTGCGACTTTATATCGTAGCGCCACCTATATAATATCGTCAGCCCCAAAGTTGTAGATTTCGCCAGTGAGGACGCTGATTAACTGCATGTATTCGTTAACACAACCTTAGCGTTTCTTTAAGGAGGTTCATCCGGTTAAACAATTAACAGACAGATCTTGATGAAATTCGGTGTACTGTAACATATGCATTTAAATAGAACTCAGTTAAATTTTCAAGATTCGGGTGTACCTAATAAGCAATTAATAAATTTTTTATCATTGACACTTTTAACACAGGCTCTTATGGGAGATTGACTTTATTT
>UXGC01001524.1:0-21341 GCA_900480045.1 Eurytoma adleriae | reverse complement strand
TATTCTTTTGCCAACAGACTATTTACCGATGAAACCGTTTACCATCAGGTTGAGAAAACGGAATAGTAGGAATTTTTTAAAGAAAATGAGGGAAAAAGACGAGCGGTACACCGGACGTCACAGGACTGATTTTCGATTTTTTTAGCTTTTAATTTATGTAGATTAAAATTTGAAAGGATATTATTTTCAAATTTAAGATAAATTTAATGTAAATGAAAAATATGAATAAATTTTTAGTAAGTAATTAAACTTTTTCATGAATCAAAATGCAAAATCGGTAAAATCGAAATAATGAACGTGTACGTAATATAATATGAAAAATTTCATTCATTCATTTCTAGTTTTAAATAAATTTCCAGCAAATAAAAATTAGTGTACAAAAATATGAATGAATTTGATATAGCTACAAATTTATATTAATCAAAAAGTAAAAATAGTAAAATCGTGATAATGAACGTTTACGTATAAAAGTATGAACAATGTTATTCATTAAAATAAAAAAAGAATTTAAATATTCCTTTCTAGTTTTAAATAAATTTCCTGGAATTGAACATCCTGACTAAACTTCATGTAATTCAAAATTTACGTCAAAGAAAAAGTAAAATCGTTATATAATTAACGTGTACGTATATAACAAAACGAAAAATTATACTCATTAGACTTTGTAGCTACCGTCATTATCAAAATTACATTAAAATTTTACACCGAAAATAATTATCAACTTTCGTTCTCAAAAAAACTTTTTTAATTAACCCTAGTCCAACGCAACAAAAAAGCGAAGAATCGACGCTGCATTACCGTAATTCAAGCAAAGACAAAGTACATCGCCCGGCTCGTCAAATTTGCGCTGCGGTCGGTCCCGCTGTTCATTACGTACGGTCAAAGGCGGGGCGTCGTCCACAAACGCGGATCTCCGCGAGCTTTTCCCCCCGGCCCAAATGGACTCTCCCCCGTCCTTTTGATTTTCGACGTTTTTGCCGAAGTGAATCGCGCCCGGGCGATTCGACGCACAAAGAATCCCGGCCGCGTCTTTCTTCCTTTTCTCCGGAGCGGACGCATTGTCTCGAGGTATACGCTCCTTTTTTTCGACGGATCAAACGCTCCCGCGAGAATTTGGGCTAAAATTGCTTTTTTTTTGCCCTCGGTTCTTATGAAGGTGGAAACGAGCTTTTTCCGGGATTCAAAGGATGGCTCCGCGCGCGGGTTGGAATGAATAGCCGGCAATTTTGGCGAGCGGCTGAATTATTTCTTTATGATGCCCAGGCATTTCTTTCGAATATATAGTAAAGAAATTGAATAATTGGATGTTTGTATGAAGAATTTTTGTTTAAGTCTATTATATAGGATTGATAGGATTGACTTTGAAAAATAATCGATCGTATTTTTTCTTTTTTTAATAAAATATCTATTATTATTCATGTAACTTAGCGATTGTAGATTACGTCGTGGTGAATTCGATATTATTATATTTTTGTTAATAAACGCTAAATTAAAAAAATAAAAAATACATGTCGAATTTTTTCCTGACGGACCTAACAGTATTTTTCCTACACAGATCCGATTGTATTTCTTCTTTTTAATAAAAACATTCAAAGTTTATTGGTATGTTTAAAAATTTTTACGAAATAAACAAGCAAATAAATCGAAGCGAATAGTTACGTTTTTCGATGAGCAAACCAGTTGTTTACAGAGCACTCGACCGGCGTTCTTAATTACGCAAAATTAAACAAAAATTTCCCGATGAAAAAATAAAGCACACATAACGACGGCCGATCGTCCAGCGAAAACATCCCTCAAAAACTTTTCCCTCCGCTTCCCTCTTTTTCCCCCCGCACTTAGCATAAATGCAAATAATCGCCCCTTCACAACGTATTTTTCGCTACAAAGTGAGCTCTAAAAAAAGAAGCGCGGGGAGAGGAGGGCCGAGCGCGAACGAGGGAAGCGCCGAGCCGGCGGAAAACTTAATAAAGTAGAGAGCACGAAAAAAAAAAAGGAGGCAGGAAGAAAAAACGAGGGCCGAGCGATTCGCTCGGGCCGTCGGCTTGTTTAATCAGGCGAAAGAATGTTTTGCTTTCCCATTACTCGGCGGGGCCGAAAGTTTCGGGCCGCGAGGCTCGCGCGCGAACTTCGCATAATTGATTCCGGAACGATAACGAGCGGCGAAGTTGCCCGCGGGGAGGCGGGCCGCCCGTAATAATTTAATAAATTAGCGTCATTCGCGGGAGATCCTCAGCCGCGCTCGATCCGCGCCCTCGGCCTAGGATTTTTCGCGGCGCGATTGACTTTAGTTTTTCGCTCGTTTCAGTTCGAGGTAGTTGTTCCGATATTGCTTTTCCCGCGGCGCAGGCAAATGGCGAAATGAAAAAGCGCGTATGGTTGCAGACACATTTTTTTTTGTTACCTACAGTGAAAAAAATTCTACAGAGTAATTTACTAAGATTATAGTACAAATTGAAATAAATTATAATAATTGAGGGACGTACTCGCGTTTAAACGAAAGTTACTATAAATTATAGGAAAAATTGCGATAAATTTTTCTCAATGTAAGAAATAGTGCACTGGACGCAAGTAATTTTTTCTGGAACATCCTTGTAAATGGTAACATTGCCGAAAAATAGCATGCTTAAAATATTTTGTTTTTTATTTTTTTACATACCATTTTTTTCATAAAGTTGCAATTTTTTGAAAATTCCAAATATATTTCGGAAGAAATACTTGTGTTCAGTGTTCGTATAGAATAGTATTGTTTACGTAAAAGATTTATTTAACAAATGTATTGTACTTTAAAGTGAAATATTGTGTAAACACGAAATAATTTTTGCTTTGTATTTTTTAGGGATTTAAACAACTATTGTAACAAAAATTGTCTATCAGCAATTTTTTTACCATCTATTTTCAAATTCTATAGAAATAACTTTCATTTACTAAAACAAACAAAATATTTATTGACTTATAAAACACCATTTTCTTGCAAATATTAACATAAATATTATACTCAAGTCGCTTAAAAATTAAGCCGCAAATGGTTATTTCCGAGCAACATAAGACGACAAGTGGTAAAACCTAGCGCACCATCAGACCGAACTCTCGCAGTAGTAAAAGTCCGAGTGTAGTCGGACGAGATTCCTCGCTGCCTTCCATCCTCGATGCACTCGTCATTTTATCTCTTTCATAAAGGTCGGTCCTTTAAGATAATTTAAAAAAAAAAGGAGAGAAGAGAAAAGAGAAGAAAGGGACCGAGGAAGAGGGTACGCGGACACTGACCTGAATGAATTCTTGGACAGTGGTGTCGACGACCATCAGCGGGTTCTGGATGAGGTGAACCACGCCGTTCTTCACCGGGATGTTCGGCTTGACGATCTCGGCCAGCACCGAGGCCGACGGGTGCGTCGAGTCGCCCACCAGGGTATCCGACTTCACGTAGTCTGTTAAAAAAATGAATAATTATTTTTATGAAATGTAGATTAATATAACTTTAACGAAAGTTTTAATCTTTGTTAAACTTTTTTTTATGCTGAGTTTGTGAAGTAAATTAAAGTTTAGCAGCAGTTAAGTAAGAAGTCACTTGAACTATTGACAAGTCTTACTTTTTTCGAAGCTTAATTCGCATTAGCACTCTAAGTTGAATTATAAGCTATAAGTTTAAGCTACTCGTAAAAATGGTACTGCCGTTCGGTACTTGAAGGAAAAATTTTATAGTGAACTATAAAAAACTTACAATGTCTACTTATTTTAACTCTTTTCATTGATTAAATGTACATTGTATCTGTACTTCTATACAACCAAAAATATAGATTCTTATATGGTGATTGCTGACATATAAAACTCACATGCATTTTACTTTGTTTTAGAAATAATTTTCTTTCCAATAATTTATCACTTCATTCTTATCTAAACTTTATTAGTCTTCGTTTCTAAAAATAAACACCTCAAAATTGCTCTCACAAGTAACGATTTTAAAATATACGAACAGATCAGAAATCGTTCGTGCAGAATAAAAATAAAAAAAATAGCAACTCTTCGAAGAAAGTAGCGTTAAGAAAATGTATGTACTCACACTTATTGCTGCCCTCTTCGGAGTGCTCGGTCGAGAAGCTGATGGTGACCTTGAGATTGTCGGTGAAGGCGAGAGTCTCGTAGGGCTTGTTGCTGGGCGTGGGTGCAGTGAACAGCACGTGATTTGGAATCACGTGACCGTCGATCACCTGGAGATCTATCTTGTTGGCGCGTGGCGACGGCTGCAAATTGCAACATAGTATTGGGAGAAAATGATTGGCTCGAAAGCTTGTGTAATATATTACTTTTTTTTTAAATTATAAATCAATCTTTTTACTCGACAAATTTTAAAATAAATTTTTTCTTCATTATCTCGCGAGCTGAAATATATTTCTTAGAGAGGCTGTAATTTATCATTTTATTTTTATATGCCACGCGCATTAAATACTTATAAAATTTCTTTTTTATCGCGGCAATTAATTTACAGCGATAAAATCGTAAATAATTTATTACTTCCATTGCACTCGAAGAAAATGCAGGCCACTCGATAACTATAAATACCAATAAACCAAGCGCACGTTCCGTTCTCCACTCGCATTCAAGCCGGCTCCGAACTATAAAAAAAATTGTTTTAAACTAAAAGAAATAAGGACACCGCCGTGTATTTCGGGCGGGATACCGGGTACAGCGGTACCGCGAAACCAATTCCTCCATGCATAATTTCGCCGAGCGGAAAAGCCGGAGTAGGGTCGTAGCGGCCCCGGCAGTCGGAGATGCATTAATTACACGACGCGCTCCGTAGCCGCGACCACTTAAGCCCGTTCGAAGGCGGGTCATTGAGCGCGCGAGAGAGGGCTGCCGGTCAATCGAACATTGATCGATTCCCGACATCGCCCGGCCGAGGGATAAGGCGATTGCGCGGCCCGGGTTATTTTTTCAGACGTGGAAATAGAGGCGATTAGCGGGACGCGGGAAAAATGGAACGGGCTAAATTTGCTTAAGTCATTTTTAAAAAGGCTTCTTCCGTTCGCTTCTATGATTTATTTTCTCATTACGATTCATTTGATGCCGTTGGGAGTTTTTGAAAATGTGATGGGAGAAAACTTTTTTACCTTTACAATCATTAATGCATCGTTCGTTTAAAAGGGTGAGAATAAGTAATTCATGATTTAAGTGAAAAAAGATTGGCACCGGGGGATAGTAATAAAAATCATTTTGGTTTAAATTTCCTCATCAAGTAAGGGGAGAAGTAGGGAGAGTATTTTTAAATTTTTCCTCCCCTTAAACGTCGGATAGAACTTTGAAAAATATTCTTTTTGTAATTTAATATTTATTAACAAAGATATCGCGCTTAGCTACATTTCTGTTTAAACATTCATTTAAAAACAAAAAAAAATACGGGTTGATTATATTTGAACATTCTATCAAACGTATACAATGGAATTTTTCCCATTTCTTCCCAATTTGCTCATAAATTTACAAGAAGGCGATGCACTCAGTATTTCCTAGCAAAACCTTCCATCAGCGCCGCGTCAGGATGTCTCAAACGGGCATAAAGTTCGAGTCATCCGCAGCGTCGGGGGCAAATAAAAAGGCCCCATTGTTTCAGGCGAAACATCATCCTTTAAGCATATTTCTTCGGGCGCGAAAATGGCAAAGGCAGCCTGAAAGGGTATCTTTTTACGGGACTCTAAAGTTTGTACGCCCCGGCTAAAAGCATTCGGCGCTTTTTTTCTCCCACCCCCGCGCTCCGCTTGGCGCTCATTCAGGTACGCGTCAAAGGCGCGCGCTCGCGTTGCGAAGATCGATGAACCCCCCGCTGCCTCTCGCGACTGACGTAAATAAAGCACGACGCGGAAGATTTTGCGAGCGGGGAGGAGGGGCACGGTAAATAATTGCGCGACGCAACGGCGCTCCGTAATGATTTGCCGCTCGCATTCGACTAGCTTTTACGGTTAGTGCTGACGTGTAAGTGTGCGAGTGCGTTGAAATGCTTTTTCATCGATTCTTTTACTTCGCAAGTTGTTCTTTGAAATTTTACAAATGATTATAAAGAAAAGTGACTTTTATCGATCGCATTTTCATTGTTATGATAATTAATTATATATTTTTTTTATATTGATACTGTTATAAATTAAAATTTTCTAAATTATCTACGAGGAAACGCGTAAATTGTACAAATATAATCATGAAATAAACAAATAACATAAATTACCGTAAATATTTCGCAGGTACGCACATTTTATGTTATTGAAGATTAAATACGCGAAATTTATTTTTACCTCGACGAATTTTTAGCAGTGTAATATTTGTTTGTTGAAAAAATCATAAGTAAAAAAGGTATAATCTTTTTATAACAGTAATAGTTCATAAAGTAATTTTTTTAAAGTAATTTTTTTAAAACAATAATAATAATAATAACGTGTTATTAACGTAGGGCAGTCAGTCAACCTGGAAATATTTACGTGTATTTGCATATGAATTATTACAGCGCTACGCAGAATAATTGATGAACACTAAATAAATTCACTAAATGAATGGGTGCATTAATAATTTTTACTGATGTCTCGATAATTTTTATTGATGTTTCATAATTTTTATATGAATATTACTCGCAAATTTTACAAATTTAACATTTTTTTGCAGAAGGAGATACATTTATCACTCACAATGACTAGCTCAACGTATCTGTTTTAAATACATCGAGATTTTTTTACTCGAAAGCAGTAACTTGCATTTTGCACCTATACGAAAAAGTAATAACAAAAGATAAAAAAATCTTCCCTCGCAATTTTACAAAATAAAAATAAAAAACGAAGTTTCACAACATCGTGCAGCATCATCGTCAAAATGTACGCATTACTAGCGCGCACGCGAGATTACCATAAAAACTCATGAAAAGGCAGTCAAAGCAATTTACACTTGACCACCGCGAGCGTAAGCAGACACAGGCGCCTCGGGTCAAAGCTATTGCGAGAATAAAATTTCCTCGATCCCGTAGTGCCGTTCGTTTCGCGCGTCTCGGGTGGCCGGCCGGGGCGGACAATGGCGCAAAGGCGTCGCCGGCCCCGGGGCCGGCAGCCTTTGACGTCGCGGGGCTTGCGGAATGCGCCCCTTTCGCCCTACGGGAGCGTCGCGCGTCGTCTTTGCCTCGTCCGCCGACATTTTTCGAAAATTCAATCCTTCGCCGCTCGTACGTTTTTATTTTCGTTGCTCGCAAACTGAACTTTTTTCCGAAAGGTGGACTATATACTTTTGCTTTCGCGTGTAAAGAATGCTTTGTGGGGGTAGGAAATATTTGCTTTTTAGATTTTTATGCAAATGTACATAATATATACATAATTTTTGATTTATTAACGTTTATTTTTTGTTCTTCGGGTTTGGTGAAAAAATAAAAATGTATTAGCTATAAAAAGTATTGCTGACCACAAATTATCGATTTCATGTATTGGGTAAATAATTAATTAATCTAGTATTATATTTTTGTATTTTGCTTATCAATTAACGAAAGCTCTTAAATTTGTAAAATAAAAGTAATGTGAAAATATTTTTACATGCATTCTGAAAAATAGCTTTAAATTGAATGTATTTAATTGAACCATGTATCTCAATATTAATGATATTACATTATATTACTTTTAACGCAAGAATGTGTAAAAAAAATAAACAACATAAAAGCTGCAATTTCAAATTATTTTGAAGCAATTACTATATTTTCAGTAAATAAAGAACTAATCGTAGTTAATTACACAAACCTGGAGGGCAAATAAACGAAAATTTAAGAAAACGAAGTTAAAACGAATTTTAAACGCACATAATAACCTCATTACGCTGTTCGAAAAACAAAAGGGAGCGTCGCACTCGAGCGATTACGAAGCGACGTCGGGAAAATTTTCGTCGCACGGCCATTCGTTCCGCGGGCCGAGGCCATAAAGGCCGAGCTTTTTTTCGTCCCTCCCTCCCTCCTCTCTAGATTTATAAAAGTTTCGCGGGACGAATGCGAGCGAAGAAGAAAGCAGGGGGGGTCGCAAAACTCGGGACGGCGAACGAAGTGCTTTCCGATACATTTATCGCGCCGCGCCGATGCTCGAAAAGCTTCTCCGAAAGCGCGCCGGCAAATTAATAAAATATCGCCGCGCGAGCTTAGGGGGAAATAACGCGGGGCATTCCGTTAATTTTCGATACGAACGGTAAAGAATATTTTTGCGACCAGCGAATATTCGGCTGTCTAAGAAATATATTTTTCTCTTTCGCTGCGTGATTTTGGGATGAATGTTTTTTTGTTTTTGTGTATAATGATGAGTATTTCAGTTTTAGATTGCTGTAGAGCTTATAGCTTAGAAAAAAGGTAATATGTAAAATTTTACCGATTCTGTCCTCACCTTGAAGCCTTCGTCAACAGGAATGAAAAATGTATACTTTCCTTCCGCGCTGAAGATATTGGTCTTTGAGGTGACTTGCACTCGGTGTCGGAAAGTTCTGAAAAATAAAATCAATTCTTCATGTACTAACAAACTTTTATTTTATTTTTAATGTCGCTTAAAATTCAAAAATGCCGCTTCTCACTAATTTAGTACAATTACAGTAAATTTTACGAAACATTTTTCCCAGCGCATGGTATAATACCTACGTATAAACATTAAAATAAAATTTTGCGTAAACTCGAAATGATTTTTCTTTTTTTAAATTTATACACGCCGCTTCTTTGAAAATTTCCTTCATTGCAATCAAACTGTCGGCGTCCATTGAAAAAGCACGTGAACAATTTCCACGCATCGACAATCCCGACATTCTTTCCCCGGTTCGGATGCTCATGAAACGCGACGTTGCTTTGTCACGAGAGCCACGTTATAACGCACACTTTTCTTTACATCCTTAGGAGACACCAGCCACGTTCTCATATATAAAGGAAGTTCTGAAACGCGGCACCGTTTACGCGAGATATTGCAGTTTTTATGTTTCTGCAAGCAAATGGCTAGTTTTACCGAATCAAAAGAAAAGTTGAAATGAAACGAAAGTATGATTCTCTCATGGCTGACCGATCAAAGCTTTTTGATTTTGGAGACAAAAAAAGGTAGTCAGAAAATCGAGAATTTTTTTAGAAAGAGAAGATGTATTATTCATTGCTCGGAAGGAAAGTTGAATGCGATTCTCGTTCCAATGAAGACATGGAATTTTGACTCTCCGGCTGGGTCGAATTTTAAGAAGGATAAGTTTCGAGCCGGGCGAAATGTTTCGGCAAATAGTTTAAATTACCGCTTTATAAAGTTTATAAATTGTTCAAAATAATACTTTCGAGGGAGAATAATACAAACCGTAGACGATGATTTCCAAGTTTCAAGTTTTCACTCTGGTTGAGGAATTGGTAAGCATCTGGATTGTAAATGGGTTCTGAACTTCGGATTGTCTGGACGGGCTCGAGAACTTCCGAAATCTTATGTAGCACCTGAAACAAGCAATAAAAGGAATATAAATAATAGAATAATAACATTAAAAAAACATCATTTATTATTTTATAAAATGTATATTCATTAAAAATAAAACCAGCTGTTTCTTAAAAAGTGTGTTTGGAAAACTTGCAAAAAAATGCTCACGGTATTAATATGATATGTTTCCCGGAAGCATAAATGCAAATTGTCTGTACTATTGTATTCACTAAAGTCATTTCATCACGAAAATGTTATTCTAAGTTGGGAGAATATGGAGAATTTCGTGACTATAGTTTGCGAATTAACATTAATGCTATAACACCATGAAAATCTCCGTCGGACTAAACTGGGATCGTTCTACTAATTATGCATATCTTTAGATATAGATACTATTATTGTTATTGCGAGCTTCAAACGTGAATTCCTAGATTTATTTAATCGTCGGACAATTTCCTAGTATGTAGATTAGTATATGTAGGTAAATTTCATGCAGCAAAACTGCTTTCCTCTTTTATTTCATTAATTATTTAAAAGAACCCAAAATTCATTGATCATTGAAAAGTTACTTATTTATCTTTGGTACTTTTTGATATTGCATTAACTTACTTATGAAGTCCTTGCAATGAAAAAGAATTTAGTAATTTTAACTAAATATTTCTTTAACGATTTCCAACTCAATACCTTTTTTGAATCAACTAAACTATTTTTTAAACTAATGTAATTAGTAGTTTCAAACTAATACTTATTTGATTAAAAGAAATTGTTTTGTTGAGTTCTAGTTTAATATATTTTTTTTCAATTTTTTTGTTTTCTTTTTACTGTATAAGTCTTCTTAGCCCGTTTAATCATTTAATAAATAAATAAAATCGGCTCCATAAAAATAAAAAAATTCGTTCACATCTTAAGTACAGCATACCCAGCATTTGTTACCCTCATATTCCCGTTCAAACATTTAGATACACTCCTTGCCTCTTTTATTGCAAAAGTATATTTCGGCCGGCGGGAGAAAGGAAAGGAAGAAAGACGCGCGCCTGGATTCCGGCGCGCCTTCCGTCGAGATAAAAGATTCGCGCCTCGGCGAGAGAAAATTCGGTGCCTCGCGCGCTCAAGCGACGGCAAAGAAAAAAAAAGAAGCGCGCGGAGGTGAAAAATAAAAGAGGCGACTGCTGCATGTTTATTGTCTGCCACGCGAGGAAATCAATCCGGAGATTCCCGTAAAATTGGAACCAGTCGCGACGGCGACTTTATGGGGCCTCCTTTCGGGACGGAAAATCGTTCCTCCCCGTTGCCGGCGTTTCCTCCTTCCGCGAATCGCGCGGGCACTCGCGAGTCGAAGGACATTTCTGCCGCGAAATAAAGGTGACCCTGTCGAGGGAATTTTTCCGAGGCATGAACGCGAGAGTGGTTATTTCATTATTCGCGTAATGTTCAATCTTGCGAAGACGGAGAGACGGTGAGTGCAGATTTTTGAGTTTAGTGAAAAGTTCCTTTCCGTAGGAAATATGTAGAAATGAAGAACTTTTGAAATACAAATGCGTTTAGTAAAATTTTAAAATATCACGAAAATAGTTCAGTAGAAATATGAAATACAAAATAATCATTCGATTGTTTATTAAGCCTAATTTTTAATAATCGAGTATTTTGGACTTTTAACTAAAATTTTAACTGAATAATGTTCTAATACTGTATGTAGTGCACCATATGCTCAGCATTCACTTAAATAAATTTAAATACAAACACACTTTCGTTAGAAAATTCGAGAATGCTAAAAAATGAGGAAATTTACTATATTATATTAACTTTTTGCTAATTTAAATTCTTATAAGAGAAAAAATGTAAAAATTTTATACCTTCGAAATCTTCGAAATGCTATTCTATTTCAGCTATTTCTCTCCCTTTTATTACCACTGTGTAACTTCAAAAGGAAATACGATTTTTCGAAGTTATGGTACATTTTTATTTTACTACCGAAATTAATTAAGCTTTGCGCGCTTCATTCTTTTCGCACCCATTTAATAAAATTAAGAAAATATAAACTTTCTATTTAAAAGTTTGTATCATTTTGAATTTATATTTAAATATTTCTGTTTCACATCGTACCATCGCTTTTTAACTAGAGAACAAAACCAAAAGTTTTCATTGTCTGTCCCTCGCTCCGTTTCCTTCCACCCCTGCACATATTTTCCAACAACACTAACAACAACAAAAAAAACCCTTAAATTTTGTAAAGCTTAATTCTTTAAATGCGCGGCATAATTAATAAAGAGCCCAATTAATTTGGCTGATAATTAAAAAGGAGGAGGCAGTCGGCGACGCGAGTCGGGGGAACGCGCGCGGCAGCACGTGGCGGTGATTTATCGCCGAGCGTCGCCGCGACAATTTCTCCGCGGGAGCGTGGCGCGCGACGTTGAAAAGGGCGCCACGGAGAAAAAGCGCCGGGGACGCGTTCCATTTATTCGCGACGTCGCGCTGGGCCAAAGGCGAACAAAGCGCGCGCGCCGCCCGGCGCCGACACTTTTGATGTTTCGATGTACAAGCGCCGGGCAAAATTGTCACGTTCCTTCCACCTCGGATCTGGAAAGATGCGCACAAAAGTCATCGTTGGCTTTTCCCCTCTCCCTCGCTCTCTCCTTCTCTCGCTATCTCGCTCTTTTGTAGTTACAGAGGGAGGAATTTAAATTTGAATGAGGAGCGCGCGGATTTCTCTTATTTCGTTTATTTCACAGATTTGATATTTCTGGTCTTAGTGCCGTGGGATTTAGATCTGCATTCATTTATTTTCAAATGAATGTATAAATAATTTTGTTATTTATTGAGTGAAGTAAATCGAATGGTTTTTTTAAATTTTAAAATGTCATTCACTGGAATTAAATTTTGCAGTATTTAGAGTATGACATGTGTATTCAACCAGATAATACAAGTAAAAGCATATGAAATAATTTTCAGTTCAACGCATGAATTTGTAAATACCGTACTATTTATATGAAACATAATAATTATGTTATGATTCATATCAATTCATAAGTTCGAAATTATTTTAAATATGTTGATTTCGCGATTTACCGAAATTTACACAATTTGAAAATATAAGTAGAAAAATCAAGATTTCATCAGACATTCAGTAGTATCAATTTTAGTAAATCATTTTTCCGACATTTTTATTTAATAATGACAATTCTTTATGAGTTTCATAGATTTTATACTGCACTGAAAAGCAATTTGTTAATTTTAACTACATATTTTTTAAGGAGTTCCAACTAAATAATTTATTTTGATCAAAAATCTTTGTTTTGAAACTGTAGTATTTAGTAGATTGAATAAAATATTTAGTTGACATTCTAAATTTCTTTTTAGTGTAAAATTAATCAAAGGTATCATATAATTCATTAATTATAAAAAGAGACCACTAGCGCCGATCACAAAACCAGACGGAGCAAATTTTCGATCGCCGTATAATTCAGAAGTCATCGTGAAAGCATCAGCGGCTCCGTTGCAGGTCGCCGTCTGAAATTTCATCTCAGCGAGCGGGGCTAAATCGTAGGTCCGCAGGCCCTTATCAATTTCACGTCATGAAATTCCAACGACTGCCTGGCGCGCGGCGAGAGAGAAAAAGAAGCGAGAGAGAGAGAGGGTGGACGGCAATAAAGGATACGCCGAGAGAGCGAGAGGAAGAAGGAGAGGGCCGGCGGACGATTCATCAAACGGCCGGCGACACAAGGCGCTGAGAAAGGCCCGTCGAGTGGCTGACTGAAAGGCGAGCTTTTTCACCGGGCGGGAAAAGGCGGAGCGCCCGGACGGACATGCGCTGACCTTTATTCATTTGTTTGGCGACGCCGCGCTGAAAGGATATTGATAGCTCGCGGACGAGCCGCTCTTTTTGCGTTTCCGCGATTTTCTTCGGCCGGGATAAATAAATCCTGCTTCATTTAGCCCCTTTTTAATGGCTTGCAGCGCTTCCATTTGTTTCTTTCTCGGTTACATCAAAGGACAAAGGACAGCGTTTTTGTTATCTTTTTAAGTACTACGTTTTACTGGTGAACGCAATTTGCTTCTATTTATCTACATTTCTTGTCTTCGTTTTTTTGAAATATAAATATGATATTCGATCTTGATTTAAATTTATACAGACTGATATTTTCTGATATTGATGCTGTGATGAAGATGAAAAAGTGAAAATGAATTCGATGAAAGTTTAGTTGATCTTTTACTTATGAAATCTGATCTTTTGCAGGCATAATTTTTCATTAGAATGGAGTAATTTTTTTGATTTTTCAATGATGTAAAGTGTTAACTTTATCTACATAGATTAAAATTTCATTCAAATGTAGCAATTGTTCGGATTTTTCAGTCTCATAGAGTAACTTTTTGAAAATAAGAATGCTTGTGATACTTATAAATCAGATTTTATACTTTTCTGTAAATGTACCTATATAAATAAAATAAAATAAAAATAAAAATTCGAAAATTAGAAATTATCAGATTAAAATTTCTTTGTTGCATTCCCGCAACGTACGCGAGTAAAACACGTACGCGGTATAACCGCATTAAAGAATCATCACCGAGTAAACGTACCGCAAAAATTTGTTCCGCGCTCGGATCAGAGTGCACATTACAGAACGAAGCGAAAAAACGCGCCGGTGACTTTCGCGGCGGGTAGCGGGGGAGGCGCAAAGGCATCGCGAGGAGAGAAGCACGGAAACAGTGCAGTCGGCGGAACAGCGCAAAAAAAAAAGAGGAGAGAGTCGAGGGAGAAAAAGGTCGCGGAACGAGAAAAGAGTGGCGAGTTTGTTTGTCGCTGCGATAAGGCGAAACCTCGAGGCGCTCTCGCTCGGGCTGCTCCCATTTGTCTTGGTCGCGGCGAGAAAAATGGGCGCGGCCGCCGCGAGGATCCTAATGCCGCTGATAAGTCCCCCGAGCAATTATAAAGATGCGCTAAGAACTGCGCGCCCGGATAAATAATTTCGGCCGACCGAGATTAAGGAGCCGAGCGACTCTGTGGTTTATCAGAGTTAACTCGACCGCCACCCCGGGGCTCCGCCCGCGCGCCACTCCGAGATCCGCTGATAAGGACGGACATTCGACAAAATGGACCGGCGAGTTTAGTTACTAATTAACCGGGTGCAACGTTTTGGTCATTTAAGTTTTGATCTTATTTTTTTTTTTTTTTCGTTGGTCTTGATATTACACAACTTATATTAAACGTACAGATTTTTAGTGAATTTTACAAGGCATTACACTTTTTTGAAAAAATTACTATATGTGCTGAATAATTTAAATAAGTAGTTTTAAAGTAGGAATCTGATAATTACAATGATGAATATTTTTAATCATCGCGTAAGTTATACATATCCCAAAATCGATATTGTAAATGAAGAAATTAATAAACCGTTGGGAAACATTGACGTTGTAAAATATTATCGACGATGGTCGATGTCACTTGCAGGTCACTCACCGCAGGTCATTCATTCGACATTTACCAGAGTTTATCCCAGCAGATGATCTCATCAATTATTCAATTTAGTATTCAGCCTCGCATATATATGCGACCTCCAAATTATTTGTAACAATGATATGGTCGTTATAATTCTTTGGATAAAGAGTAGCTTTACTTCTTTATTTATTTTTTTACCAAAAAACTTATATTTATCATTATTTATTTGAATACTAAAAAGATTATTTAATTTACTGATTTACTGATCTTCAATGAATGAAAATAACGTTCACATTCTATTTTTTCACAGTTTTGTGATTAATGCGATATTAGAATACATCACTGAACTTAAAAGTTAAATAAGAATTAGAACAGCATTTTTGCATAAAACACAAAATAAAATCTTCAACAAAAAATTATGAAATAAAAAATTTCAAAATTTATAGAACCTAGTTGAAAAAAGCTGCGCCTCGCTGAGATTTGATCGACTCTTCTGTTTTACAGCGCCGCGTGTCCCGCGTTATTTACGCGAGCGAGCGCACATGTGCACACTTAATCGGGGGGTGCGCGCGTTAAAGAAAAAAAGGAAAAAAAAAAGAGAGGAGAGAAGGTTAAAGCGGCGAGTGAACTTTCTTGCGAACATTCTCTCGAAGGCCCGTGAGCTAAAGGATGATTAAAAAAGCGGCCGGGTGCGCGGCGTTCCCGTCAAATTTATCGCGATCCTAATTCAAACGGGGCGTTTCTAGCCCCCGGGAAAATATGACGGCGTGCAGCTTCGTTTTTACACGGCCCATATAAACGCGCGTCCGCCCGCGCGCGCCGCTGAAATATTTTAGTATCTTTCGCGTGATAAAGCCGGATGCCCCGCTATATAATTTGTAAGCCTTTATTGAATTAAGGACGTTTTTAAGCTTTAAAAAGGATTTTTCGTTGCTCCCGTAGCCGTGTAATTTGTTCCTCCATTCATCCTTTGATCTTCTATTATTTATTTGCTTGAGCTTTTCAATCGACTACAAAGCCCTTTATACACTTTGCAAAATTGGTTCCTTTGTAACTGTGTAACTTCCAGGTGACTGTGCACAGAATTACACGAGGAACAGAAGCAATCATTATAGTGAATGAACTAGAACTTAATTGTTATTGACTGTAAATTATTTGCTGCAATAGCACTGATATGAGGAATGCGAAAGTATACTTAACTCACAAAAATTGAAACAAATATTAGGCTTTATAGTTTGTAAATAATATTCCTTGCTGTAAAATGTCTGATAAAAACTACTAATTTTTTTATTTTTCTAATTTGTCTTCGAATTTAAATACGCAGTGATTACGTGAAAAAAAAATATGTAATTGAAATTAAATGTTTCCTCTTTCTGCTTTCAATTAATATTCATTTTAATTTAGACATGTTACACTCGCAGGTTACTGTCAAATTGAGGTCAACTCGCAGCTTAAACAAATAAATGTAAACAATTGAGTAAATAAAATTGCTATTGTTCGATCAATCACAACATGAGAATATCTACCGACAGTGGAGTTTTTTATATTGCCATTTTATTTTATTTGCAGTACTCGTGCATCTCTTTGAAACTCCACTTTATTCCCAGCTTTCGAAATATTTTATATTTACTCATGCATACATATGAATTTGAGACAATAATTTGCAAAACAAAAAGAAAACAAAAATAAGAAATCAAATGTCGGTATATCAAATTTTGTTCATGCAAAAGAGCTTGAATTTAATGTTGACAGTACTTTTTGTAATAATTGAAGCTAATTTAAAAAATTAATTAACAATACAATTTTATTTTGTTAAAAAATGTCAAAACAAAATATGCAAATTCTTCGAAAATTAAAAAAAAAACACGGCGACATCCTATATTGCCGGGTAGCCACCGAAATAATGAAACGTATTTCTGAAAATTCAGTATTACGCCTCGCACCACAATCCAAATAATTCGTTTTTCACCCAACTAAAAACCGCGCCCGTACCGCAGTAAGCAAACCCCAGCGAAAGAAAAGAATTCCACGCGGAGTGGAAACGCAGAGAGGCAGAGAGACCCGCGGAAACATTAATAAAGTGTCGTAGGGACGAAGCGGCGCGCGCGCCCCCCCGAGCGCAGATAATAAACCGACGGTACACCCGCACGCGCCGCGTAAACAAGCCTTTGTAATTGAGAAACTGCGGTCGCCCGGGCCAGTCGATCGGCGCGCTGATCCGCAAGCTGGCCGCGCGCCGAACTTTCGTTATTGGATTTACCTCCGACTTGGCGCGGCCCGACGCCTCGGCCACTTTTATTAAATTTGCCTGTACGGCGGGGGAGGGGGGAGAGGGGTCCGACGAGTGGACGTCTCGGCCCCCGAGCGCCACGGCCCACTCGAGGTATTGTGTCGCCGAGAAAAACGAAGGAAATTGCAGCGACTGCGACTTCGAAAGCCCGCCGCCGTGTCCCATCGCCGGATCCGTACTTCGAGAGGGCTTGATTCGGATTTAATTCAGGCTTTTATTTATTTTAGCTTTTTGTTGCGGAACTCGATTGAAAACTTATGAATATTTTTTATTCATTTCTAATTATCTTAGGAGATTCTATATATGTAGGATGTTAAAGATAATTTTAGAGAGTGACTATTCAATTTAAATAAATAAGGATCAGGTCGTATATAAAATTGTCTGACCTATAAGGGAGTTTTCTACTTAACGCTCGGTTGGATCAATTTTCATTCAAATGATGTGATTTTTCCCGGTTTCAAATTTTAACAGTAAGAAGATAAAATTTATAACATAGATAAATCTACGAGATACCTAACGTTAGTTAAAAATTTGTTTTAACACAAATTGGTTAACCCTAAAACACATTTCTTGGGTTTAATTTGTGTAGTTCTCTTAATTATATACAAAATTATGTACATTTCCATCGTAAATGAAATACATAAACGTGTATAATTTATAGTTTTATCTTCAGTTTTCGATCAAATTCCAAGTTCTATATCTATTACCTTTATATAATTACTTGTATTGAATGCCTGCGGACTAATCTCTCATTAAATATAAAAGTACAAACATTTTCCAAACCATACAAATTTAGTAATAAAATTGCAATACAAAAGTATCTAACATGTATTACAAACAGAAGAGACTACCTCTATCCTTATCAAGGATAAATTGATTAGCACATATTCCCATCGGAGGGTCAACTCGAAGCGAACACTTGCGCGGTAAGCCGCCCCTCCTTCGCTTAACTATCCCGAAACCATGAAATTCCCGGCGACACTTCATAAACGCCGGGAGGCGCCTTAACCGCCTCGCTCGGGTGCCGGGGGCATCGGCGTTACTCCCGATTTCCGTGGGGCGTGCAAAAATAAAGGCGCCCGATTAGATTCTGGTTTTTACTTAATTGTTCGCGCGAGGAGGGCGCGGCGCCCACTATCGTTAAGCTTAATCGCGCCGTAGAGGCGCGCAGTTTTCCACCGCTGCTCCCGGCCCCCCCGCGCGAACTTGCTCCATTACGCGCTGCGGCGAACGCGCCGCGGAAAAATCTCACCGGTGCGTGAGGAGAAAACGGACTCCGTATAATTCCGTCGTTTCTACTTCGCGCGATGCCGCTGCTGCGAATTCGTTTTATTAAAGATGCTGGCAAATTATATTGGTGAAAAATATTTCGCGGTTTACTTTTACAAGAGAACACTAACTAGAAGTACTCTAAGGAGAAGTTACGATATTTTCGTTGTTGAAAAGTAAAGTAGATGAATGTAATAATTTTTTGTGATATTATTTTAATAATCAAATAAAAATCACTTGTGTAGATAAGATACAATGTAGTTTTAAACTAAAGAATAATTTCACGTCTTTTAAATATAGCCGAACTAAAGTTAGTGTGTAGAAAAAAGTAGAAATTCTTAAAAACTTTTTGTCAATGTTGAAAATTTATAAATATTTAAAAACGAAGGTAATCTGTCTTGGTGGAGGGACAGATAAAAAACGTAAGAATTCAATTTCGTAAAAATCAGTAGTATAATCGAGGTTTCATGCGCCATTCAGTAACTACCACTGAATGGCGCATGAAATCTTGGTTTTTCTACTTAAATAAATAAATAATATTCTACTGAAATAAATATTTGCAAGAAATATTAAATAAATAAAGTATATAAAAAATAACTAGAAAAATCAGATTTGAATGTCGCACGAAATCTTGATTTTTCTACTTATTTTAGAACATTGAATCATTATTCTTACTTCTTCTTATATCTTTTACCTGCATATTCCACTACCATCTAATAATTGCAAAAACAAACTTCTCAATTTTTCCTTTTTATTACAAGATAAATACATAAGTACACTAAGAATAACGTCTTAGTAATTTTTACAAAAAGTTTAGTAAATTTTACTGGATCGTGGTCACAGACTGATATTTAGAGCCTTTTGATATATTGTACCTAATTATTAAAACATTAGCCGTGAAATATTTCTTAATAATCTACTATAAATTACTGTATAGTAGAAATTCCATTTACAGTCTGCCACCAAACTGGTGTGGCACAGTACCACACTGTCTAGTAAAATTTACTGAATTTTGGTAAAATTTCCTAACACATTTTTCTCAACATAAATACTCTATTTCGCAGAAGTGACCTCAATGAACTGACACTTATCAAAGGTGTCAGTGTACATCTTCCCTTTTAGTCACCCAAAAGCTCGACTTCGAAAAATCGTGAATTCGGCGCGACCAGCGCATAACCGCGGGTAAATAAACCCAGGGTGCACCGCGAGCCTCGCGAGATAAAGCAAGTTCAAACAAAGTCGCCGCCGGCGCTTTCGAAAATCAACACTGGCGGCGGTGGGGCCCGTCCACCGTAAATCTGACTTTACGGCCGGGGGTATCTTGCGCCCGGCCGCGAAAATTCGTTCTTAACAACTGCGCGCCCGGGCGCAGGTTATCACGGCCGGATTATTGTCGCCGCGCGACTTTCGCCCCGCGAAAATTCGCCCCCGCGATTGTGATTTACGTTAATGGAGCCGCGAGCGCTCAAGGCGAGCGGCCGACAAGATTTGCAAGGATTTGCCGTGCGAATTGTGCGAGTTTACTTGGGACTGGATGCTTTTTTTTCGTTTCGCGCCGTTGGCTTGCTCATCGGCTTATTTGATTTTTGTTAGCGCGGCGTGGAGGGCGCTCGGTTCAATTATAAAGTACTCGCGTTGGATAGCCTGGCGAATTTAAAGTTGCACTTTATTATTTGCTGAATTTGTTTATTTCAGCCTTACACGCTGCAGAAATTGCCTTGGTTATAAAAAGTTAATCCCATTTCTTCTCTACTTTATGCTTTGGTTCTTTATCCATTTTACGCTTTTCCTGTTATAAAATTACGCTTTTTAGCTTTTCAGATTTTTCTCCTTTTTATTTAAGCTATCCTCATTAAGTATTCCTTTTAATTAGTTTTTTTATTCAGTTTTTAAATTTTGAAATTGTTGATTTCAGTAAAACAACGTAATGGATGCAGAACGCAGCAAATCTTCACTATGGTTCCATTTCGAAGAATTTTTTACCAGAAAATAAAGACAAGTTTTCGAAACAAAAAATGTTTGTTACAGCACCTACGAAACGAAACTTTTCAGCGATAAAAATCAAACTTTGTTTGCCGTGTGTTTTTATTTTTTTTTTGTTTTCAGAGAAAATCAAAAGTGACAGAAGCGAATTCAACAACACGCTATGAAAGATTCATCTGGAAAAAGCGAGTCCAGACTGAGCCACTTCTGTTACGTAGGAACGAGATAAAAAGAGGTAGAGACGTCGACCTGATTTCTTGATTTCACGTGCTTGTAACGGGAAACTTCGGTGCGACGGACCACCGCAGACGCTCCCAGGGGAGTTGGTCGGAGACAAGGAGGACGCCTTAATCCGCGAGGCCACCAAGGAGATTCCATTGGGTAATTGAACCGGCGCATCGGAGCTGGGAATCTGGTTGCAAGTGGGTGATTTCAAGTTTACACGCGTGTACCTAATATTCTTATGGCCTTTGAGAAAATAAAAGGTATTTTACAAGATGATTCCTCGGGGTATTTAAGAATTACTTGGATTTATTATTTTAACCAAGAATTTCCACACTATTTGGGCATTTTTTTATTCGAAGAAGTTTGTCGTTATAAATTCAAAGAATGAAATGCGTGATTGAACTTTGAAAATTAATATCTATGATATAACTACATAAATCAGAGATGCTTAAGTAGTAATATTCCGGGTTTAGTCAGACAAAGTTCTTCAGACATAAATTCGCCGGTCTAAACTACAATTGTTACTACTTACGCATGTCTAGACACATTATTAATTTACATTGTTCAATAAATTTGTTCATGTTACCGATCCGCTCGGTATATCGCGCGCAAAATAAATAAGGCAGCCAAAGACTTTCTTCGAATTGAAAAATAATTTTATTTCTTTTATAACGACCTTACTCAATGACGCACGATCGCAGAATGTCCGCTTCCACCC
>UXGC01001523.1:0-21385 GCA_900480045.1 Eurytoma adleriae | reverse complement strand
ACAGCTATATAACCTAGTAGTCGCGACAGCTGCGACTTTATATCGTAGCGCCACCTATAATATCGTTGTCACAGCCACACGTTTTTCTCAGTGCACTAACCAGGAGAGTGTCACACCTCCGGGTCACGGATTTGGACGAAACTTTAGGAATCGTTTTCTAGTACCGAATAGTGAAATCTTTAGTTTGATCCCATAAGGACTTTATTTAGCCCATATCGATAGTATAGTGATGAAGGTGTAAATAGAGTTCGAGTTAGCGAAACTGAAGCAATTTTTCCTCCTTACAGTGGAGGAATTACTGCATTTCCACGCGCATGTCGGAAACAGCTTCTTCAACAACGAACAAAGTTTACAAACTCTACCTTAATTAAAAAAAGCATAAAACGGTACCACTCGAGCAGTTAAACATAAATCGAAAGCACACACCGAGAGTGCCCACCGCGGTATATGCACCCAGAATAAAGGAACAAAGAGCTGGACGCTAGGCCGCGTAGGGACGATCGACAGGGTTGTAAAAGCCGCGAGGAACAATCGCGGCGGGCTATTAACGCATGCGCGGGAGGCGAATCGGCAAATCTCCTCGGTCGAGGTTCAAAAAGCAAACATAACGGGCGTTATCATCGTCGGACGACGACGCGCCGTACCCACGCGCGCGCGCGCCCCCGTCGATTTCCTGGTCGCCCAGCTTGCGCGCGCGCCTTCCTGGACGCCGTACACGCGTACGGAAACAATAATTACTATCGAACGCGGCTCGCACGCATCGCAAGCAACGCATCGTTATCGAGGGGCACACGTACACGGCTCCACTATTCGCGCGCCGGCGTCGGTGGTAGCGGCGGCCCCGGCGGTGCATTAGCGATATTTATCGCGATCATGCATTCCCTTCGCCGCGCTTCTCTCTCTCCCTCTCTCTCTCTCTCTCTCCCTTCCTCCCTCTCTGGCGCGAGCCGGCGAAAAGCCGCGGCTGCATCGCGCCGCGATCCATATAAATCACCGACGCGCCGTAGCGGCCCCGGTGAATTTTTCCACGGGCAGCCTCCTTTTCTCTCGCCTCCGCTCGCGACTTGTCATATTCACCGGCAGCTCTTATTGTCACGCGTGTAACGCCCGGGACAATCGTATCGATAACGAGCAACAATTACGGAAGAGGGCTTCTTTGCAAAAGAGCGCCTCGCCAGCCAGGCCAACAATAGAGCATCTATACTAAATGTGTATGTGCGTGTACGAGAGTGTGTGTGTGTTTGTGTGTCGCATCAGCAGCAATGTTCCCAGAGAGAGGCCTTCCTATTGCGGCAGCACTTACCTCTTACTCGAGTGGCTCACCCCACTATAGGTCCCTATCTGACTCTTTCGCTATCTACATCTTTTGCTTTCCATTCCTTTCCCGCCCCTCTCCCCTTCTCCCACCGTCTCTCTCTCTTTCTTTCTCAGCCGCATTCTCCTCGTAATTCTCCTTTCCCTCGCTCATTACCTCCGTCCTCCTCGGTTATGTGTCTCGTACCCCCCTCGCTCACTCGCTTAGATATTTTTTTGTTAGCGATTTTTTTTTCTCGACTATACACTCGTTACATCGCGACTGCGCCTCTCTTTTCTCTTCGTGCCAGCCTCTATTGTTTTCTTTCTCCGCGCCAAATCGTATATAGTCACGAGGATCGCGCGCCGCGGCGCACCGGCAGAAGCAGCCGAAGGCAAAGCCCGTCCGATAGATCAATGGGCCTTCAGTCATTATCCCTTTCTACTGGAACGCCGCGGAAAAGTGCCCGATGCGAAATGATGGGCATGTCCGAGCGAGCTACGTGAATCATAGACGGTCTGTTACCCAAGTACTAATCTGGCGGCGCGCCACCTTCCGTCCATGAAAGAATCCATGCATTTTTGTTCGTTATTACACTTTAGCTTGAATTCTACTAGTTTTTGTTCATTTATCCATTTTAAACAAGAAAATTTTCCTTAAAAAATATTTTGTATTGAATTTACAAAATTTAGAAACCCATAGAGCTATTTGGGGAGGAGCTAGCCCTTTCCAAGGAGGCGAAATACCTCGGAATCATTTTTGACTCTAGGCTCAATTGGGGACCAGACTGCTACACGGAGCCATCGCTTGGTGGCCTAGATGTAGGCTAAAAACGGGAATCCTAGCCTTGAGTAGGCTAAGAATTTATTATGAGAGGCATTACGGGGGTGAGGAGGTCGACTCAATTGAAGGTTTTGGAGTTGGTGCTCAATCCTCCCCCCTATATCTAATGGTAAGGTCCGTTGCATTTAAAGCGAAAATCAGGACCTCAAAGGATTGGCTAGAGCATGGGGATGTTGACATTGATGACAACCTGGACCTCGGCCGAGACGACATGACTCTGGATAGGGGAACACGGAAATTTTTCTTTGACAAGAAGTTTGAAGTGTCCATATCACTCAGAGAAGAATGGAATCCGTCAATAGGACCAGACGGAGGAACTCCAAATACTGGTATACCGACGGTTCCAAAGATTGGTACTGGAGCTGGAGCTTGGCTGAAAGGAAGCAACAGAGAACTGGTCTTCTCCTTAAACAAATACCCCACCGTCTTCCAGGCTGAAATTAGAGCAATCAGAGAATGTGTGGAGCACATGCTAGAGGATGGATGGTCTAATCAAGACGTCTACATCTATGCGGACATCAAAGCTGCTCTATCAGCTCTGAATAAAGTGGAAGTTACATCGACAGAGGTTAAGAAATGTCGCCATGCCCTGCACGCTCTAGCGAGCAAGTGTAAAACGGTATTGCGGTGGGTACTAGGCCACTCAAGCATCAGAGAAGGCAGACAGGCTTGCAAAGAGAGGTTCAGCTGGGATTAGAGCCACTGAAGCGTCATTGACTATACCCAGCTATGCTTTTGAAGCGTGCACCCAATCATGGGTTAAAGACAGACAGCTGCAGGAGTGGAGGAGCTCACAAGGCTGCGGGCATACCAAGGCACTTGTTAGTGACTCCATACCTAGAGGTTGGATTAAAGAAATTATCAACCTACCCAAAAGGAAAATTAGGCTGATCTTGGAATGGCTTACTGGTCATTGTCACTTGTTGCACCACCAAAGCAGAACAGGGAAGAGAACTCACGGGCTCTGTAGACTCTGTAATGAGCATGAGGAAACCCCATTGCACTTAATGTGCCACTGCCCAAGAGTTATGGGCAAGAGGTGCAGGGTGTGCGAGGAATTTATGCTCGAGACCAAAGATATCGTCACCTTGAGCCTCAAAAGCCTGTTGAGCTTGATAGAATCAGTGAAAGGCGCGATAGTGTAATATCAGGGGCTGAGCGTAACGGGTCAACAAGACCTAGGCGCGAAGCCGTCAAGTACCCTCTCCGGGTAGCTATTATACATTTATGCATTTGTACCCATTTCTTCGATTTTACAATTTATTCTTTTCTGACTGATTTTGTAGAAATTAAAAAAAATGTAAATATGAAATTGAACAAACCTCTATCGGTAGCGATGACTGGTAATTCGTGATAAGCGGCGACCTCTCGATCGAGTGCCGCTCTCACACAAATGTCGCCGGTATCGCTGCGCACCACAAATAGATCTGCGCTACCGGTACCCGGTGCTAATGTGTAGTTGACCATCGAGTTTACACCGCAATCGGAATCTGTAGCCAGAACCTGAAAATAGAAACAAAATATATTATGTTACGTACGTTAAAATATTAAAGTAAAAGGAAACTAGATTTATAAGTTTTGAATGAAATGTGAATTTGTGGATGTGATTTAGTTTGATTTTTCTCAATCGATAGAACAACACGCGAGAACCTAAACACCGATCGCTTTCATTTTGTACAAACTACTTTAAAAAAAGTTTTTACTATAATATGCAAACCACGCATCTATTATATAATAAGGAATAATAAAGCATTTAAGTACCACATAGGACTGGATAAAAACACTTTTCGCGGTCCTTATTTATACCACGCAGGCCTGAACCTGTTGAGCAACGGCAGTTGAAGCGCGCGCTGCAAGAAAAGGCCGTGTACCTTGTGGTAGGCAGATAGCGCGGGTGGCTAACATCGTTCGGTGTCTCGCTCGCGCGGATGCGCCGCTTTGTTCGTAATTTCGCTTAATCCCGCGCGCGCGCGCGGCTGCAGCAGCTGAAAAGTGATACACGCGCGGCGGCAGCGCGCGGCTCGGCTCGCCTCGGCAGGGCCGCTCCATTCATAACGCGCGGGGTTGACTAATTTGCGGGGGCCACCGCGCGATCCTTCTTCCCTGCCCCGTCCTCCGCGCCCCGACCGACCGGGTATATACGCCGCGCGCGCCGCGCCGTACACACGCGCGTGACTGACAGCGCCGGCGAGTCGGCGTGGGGGCGGTGATGGACGCCCGCGGCTCCCAGGCCGCTGCCGCTTATTTATGGGACCGCCTTCTCCTGCTCGTTTTTTCGCGCATGCCGCACGGCGCCTTTCAGCACGCGCCCCATCTAATATCGAATCTTCCTGTGTGTATCCCCCCCCCTCCCCCCACTTCGGCTCGTTGTTCGCGTCCACCTTTTCATGCGGGGGGAATTATCAGATCGAGGGGCTAAGTGAGCTGAAAATTCAGACAATGGCCGCCGATAAAATGCTGCGGCCGCGAGCCGATCCAAAACAATAGATCATTACTTCCCGTCAGAATTTGCAAGCCCTATTAATGCGGCAAATATTTATACGACGATCGACGTGTGCATTCAGAAAAATCCATTCCGTCGTCTTTAAGGGGTTAACGTTACGCAAGAGGGAGGGGCTTCGGATCGTTTGGAAAAGCCTTTTCACCTGTCCGTTCGATGCCTCATTTGGCCCGGCGTACTCTTCATCGGGTGAATGGGAATATACACAAAAGAGAGTAATGTGCGCTGCGGAAGCTGTACTACACAGACTACTTAAACTTTCAAATCTTTGTTTTTACATTATGGAGCGTGATCATTTGCTAAGAGAAAAATCTTTGGACCATGAGTCTCCCATATAATAATTTTATTTGTTTTTAATCTCTACATTGCAAACAACTTCTACAAAAATCGTGAATTCTTCAAGACCAGATGATAATGAAAGAGTTCATACAACTGATTAGAAAATGGTCAGTTTTAATCCCAATATTTGGATTCTCATACCATCATCTTCACCGAGTCAAAGTTCCACGCACGAGGTATGCGCTTCGGCTCGTTTGGAAAAGCCTTTTCACCTGTCGGTTCGATGCCTTATTTGGCCGGGCGAACTCCTCACCGCTGAATGGTAATACACACAAAGGGGAGTACAGTGAGCGCCGCGCGCGATCTATGCGCCTCTTCGGAGGACGAACGAACGGCCGCGGATAAATAATGCCCGGCGATTGGCGCTTCTTCGACAATTAAGCCGGACTTTAAAAGCGCGGCTTTTCCGCGCGCTGGATTGACAATGGAGGGGCCGCGCGGGACCCTGTCAGCGCGCTAACCCCCGGCGGGCCCTGACGAATGACTACGAGCTGGCGGCGCGCCGAGCCGAGTCGCATTTAATCTTTACGCGTCGTATACCTCAAAATTTACCTCTTGCATTTCCTAAGCCGCATTAACTCCGAAGCGACGACACCGGCAGTGACGATGCATGACGGCACAGTTTCGTTTTTCGACGAGTGCACGGATGAAACATCTTTCGGAGTGCTTAATAGATTGTCACCTTAAGTGATCTAAACCGCATCTGTCATATCAAAAATCTGTTCTCGATTTAATTACTCTAAAATTCATAAAATGCGAACAGTGATACATTTAAAGACTAAAGAATGTGGATCTGGTCCAAATTAGTTGTTAATCTCAAAATTTATTGAATGAAACGAAATACTGTGATGTTGGTATATCCCAGGTCCTTAAAACTCGATTGTGCCCAGATACAGCGCATAATATTAGTTGGTACATTTACCACCAAATGTATTGTGAGGTCATTGCCTTTCTCAGTAGAGAGACTGCAGACCTGGGTGTTAGGCATCAAGAGAAGGCTTCTGGGCCCCACCAAGTAACTGGTAATCACTTAACTGATTATGCAAAGAATCGTGTAATCATTGAAAAATCGATTGAATTCTCGTAATCATTGTAATCGAGGGTCACTAAAATTATAGTGAATAACCCCTCGATAATATATCAATTACATTTTCAGATGGTAGCCTACCGTTTAATTCAATAATTTTTCTTCCTCTAACTGAAAAGTTTGGTGAATTACTCTTCTGTATATAGCCATTCTCCTGCTCGTTTCTTTCCATGCCGCTGAAAGAAAACGCGCCGGAGAAATAATCATGCTAATGAATTACCCACGCACGGTATCTGCGCTAATCTGAGCGGCTAATTCGAAGTCGCTTCAGGGCTTCTTTCGATGCACACACAGATTCACTCACACGTGTGCGTCCGTCGGTGCAGACACTCTTTTCTCTCGGTCCCTCCTTGATTGTATCCTCCTGGCTAACTCGCCTGCGTCTGCGAGTGCAGCGCTTCGCTCCGACTCTGCGGATATTTTCGGACTGTCAACGAAGCAATTACCCACCTCATTTTGATATTATCTATATCAGACTTCCGAAATTCAATTAACTGCGGTGGTGAAGAAAGCAGTTTACTTTCAATTTCGCGCTAATAATTAAATCTGGCAAAATTGATTTCTGTATAGGAATCATTACTTTGATGAGCTTTACTTTATTTTCAATATTTATTTCGTTACATTGTCATCGAAATACATACAAGATCAATTACCTACTCATTGCTTTATCTCAAATGCCTACCAATTGCAGTAAATTATATTCTTCTGCAGGTGTACTTGTTAAATGGAATGGTTTTATTCTACAAATCTAGCACAATTTGCAATCGCAAATTGCCACCTGCTCTGTTGTATACAGTTCACTCTGCTGAGTAAAAGTTATCTTGTTGCTCTCATTGACGGAACTCTCTAATCAACGAACAAGGAGGGGAAGAAAAAAGAAAATGAAAAAGATTTCTTTTAGCTGTCCCACCCTTTTTTTCCTTCACTGCGATGTACCTACAGGCTCAGAAGACGCCCCTTAACTAAACAATTCATGCCTCTCTACGGTCATAATATACATAAAAAAGCGCAGCAAAAGAAGAGAAGGAAGGCAGCCGGAAAAAAAGAAGGATGAAGAAGAAAAAAATAGAAGAAAAGGCGTATGTACGCAAGAGGACGGGCTGTGGGGAGGGCGAGAAGGGGGAGGGGAGATCGAGGAAGGAAAGAAGAGGGAGAGAAAGACAGATAAGGGAGCAGAGAGTAAAAAGGAAGAGAAACAGAGCAGAGCGCAGCTTTACCTGCTGCTATATTCTTACGCCACGCGGATAGCATAAGACGTATTGTTTCTGTGGTTTTGTTTTATGTCGACCTTGGGCGGAATATCGATTTCAATCGGAGTGTATGCGGAATACAATCCAACGCGGATTCCCCACGAAAGGCTGGCCAGCCCGCTCCAGCGTCTGCGCCCCGGCTCCGCCGAGATCGTGTACGAGCCGAGGGAGAGCGAGCGATTCCCTTCTCTCTCGCTCTTTTCCCTTTTCTGCCCTCCTCGCGCTCTTCTCTTTTTCGGCTTGTACTCCTCATCCGGCTGTTCGAATCCCCGGCGAACGATAATCGAACCTCGCTTTCTTTCTGCCGTCGATAAAACTTTATGGAGCGCTGCTTGCCCTCCTTTCTGCGGTCTTTTCTTTTTTAAGTTTTGAAAAGTTTGGAAATAACTTAATATTCCGTAATCGATTGATTCGAGAATGTAGAAGTCGGATGTTTATATATTTTTGCTCCTGAGTCATTGTCGTACCTGATGAAATTCTTTATCTGTTTGTGAAAAAATACGACTAACTATTAGAAGAATGATTAGTCGAAGGGATTTCGAAATAAAAGTGAAGTAGTTTGCTATTAAAATAAGAGTGTCACCGCAAATTATACCTAGCGAGATTATGTAGCCAGAATAACATCAAAATAGTTTTTCAAAAACTAGATATATTACCGAATCCACTTGTAAATAAAAAATAACTTATGATCAGCCTGAAAATACGTGAGTAAGTAGTATATCAGACAAAAAAAACTAGGAATTTCGATGTATATTTTAAGCTTATTTAAAAAAAAAACATTTTTTCGAAACATGTTTATTTACTAAATAACTTTTTAAATAATCATTTGATTAACTCCAAAATTTAGCCAATTCTTCTTTGGAACATACTTAAGATTCACACCAAATTTCAGCTCATGATGTACATCCATTCAAGAGTTATGACGGTTACAACATTAAGTTGCATACATGCATATATTCGTTGTATCCGAATATGCATGCGTACATACATTTTGTTAAACCATACAAAACTTTCAAAGCTTTCTCTTCGAGAAAGTAAAAAAAATCTCATATAGGTGGGAAACTGAAACAATAAACTGCACTCAAACAAGTTCCGATTTTATTAAGAAGCACAACTTCTTCATAGAGCTAAAAGTCGTCTAATTATTTAATTAAGAAGTAAATGATGTTGAAACGAAGTCTCGAAGCAAAACTACGGCGCTTCCTGAACTCCTTTTTACCCGCTTCCAGTCCGTTAACGCGTATCCCGGCAAGAAGGCGAAAATCGCAGCAAAACTGGTATAAAATTAACGCTTTTAATCAAGCGTCGCGTGTGTCATTGGCGCGAGCGAGCCGTTTTTCCCGCCTCGATTTCTCTGATCCTTCTTGGGATTCCCGTCCCGTCGGTCTAAATACACGTTATAAGCTCGGCATCGTGTGCACGCCCATCCACCTCTTTCCCGGCGCTCGCGCGAACTCGCGAATTGAATCTCGAAATTTAACCTTGGAACTTTAAATCCGAGAGTACACGCGAACTTAGTCGTAAATTAACTCCGCGGCTGAATTAATTGTCTAACGGTGCGGCTGAATCCAGCTGCTGATTGCGACTCCAGCCGTGATATATTCGCGCCGGCGCGAGAGGCCAGTCCTCACTTCGAATTTCCCTACAATCGGAAAGAGCTTACGCGGAGGTACGGGGGATAAGCGCCCGGGGCTGCTTTTCATCACAATTGAATTAATGAGGTAATTTGCGATTCATAAATTTAGCATACATCAATGCGACGCGTCGCGCTGGGAAAGCAGAGGCGAGAGCCCACCTCGGAGCCTCGCGGAGGGACGGAGAAGGAGAGAGAGGAAGAGGGGACAGGCCTGCGGACGCGGATTTATAATTGCGCGGCGCGACGACGTCCAGTCCCTGATCTTCCGCAGATTTCGCTGATTCCTCGGGCGCGCTCCGTGTCGGGAATTTATCTTTTCGCGTGAATGTTCGCCCCGACCTTTTTTCCCCTCTCCCTCCGCGCGCGCGCGCGAGTCCGCTAATCGACCGGCTCGCTTTATAAATCGCCCCTACAAATTGGATAAATAAATTGTGGATCGCGCTGCGCGGATATTTATCGGCGCGTCTTTTTTCCGACTCGCCTCTTTCTCACTCTCTTTCTTCTTGTCAGGCGCGCGGTTGTAGGTGCGGGCGCGCGCACCGGACGGGACGGGTGTAAGGGGGGAGGGGTGGGGGGCGCGTCCACGACCTCCCCGCCGCAAAAAGTACCAATCGACAGGGGATCGCTAAATATTGCGCGCTGTCTCGCGTATCGAATTGCACTGCGAGATTGTAATTCGACACTCTTGTATGCTCTCTCTCTCTTTCTGTCTCTGTTGCTGCAATTTTCAAAAAAGCACGCAGCCTTCGACTACACCGCGATAGTTCCTTCCCTTAGCGGTGCGATCCGGTCAGTGTATTGCGCGTTGCAACAATTCCATTTCGTATAAAAGTTCAATGCAGCTTGTTTGTGCTTCTACCAAAGGGAAGTTGCTTGTAATCGTGGTGAGAAAAATTTTCGAGATGTGGAGATAGAAGTTTGTTTTGGGTATTTTAAGGCATACATATGCAGTTTTTTGAAAAAGGATTATGCATCCTTGCTCGAGAGTGTACGTATAGTTGTAAATTAATATTATTTGAAGTATTTAACTAAATTGCAAAATTTTTTAACTTTAAAAGCTTCGTTTTGACTTTAAGCTTTAAGGAAAAAGTATGGAAACCCCTAGAAATCTCATAGGTCTAGTGCTAAAACAAAAAAACAAAGGTCAAATTTTAGGTTAATTTCAACGGTGACCTTGAATTTAACCTTGAACCTCATTTTAAAGATCGTTTGAAGGTCAACTTATTTTTTTTTTAAAGTGCTTTATTAACCTTAGATCTAAGGTAAAATTTTCCGCTCTTTTCGATTCCGGTATCGAAAATAGGGATTCTCATTAAAATAAAACCAAGTTGACTTTGAAATGACCTGAAAAATAAGGTTCAAGGTCAAATTCAAGGTCACCATTGGATTCCTCTTTGAAAGTTACTTAGGGCATGACCTTTGTTTTCTTTGTTTTATCACTAAACCTGCGAGATTTCTAGGAATTTCCCCACTCTGTATGCTATGAAATCTTATAGTATTTTTTGCAAATATGGTGTATTTTGATATTTCAGGTCTTCATACATGAGATGTTGTGAAATAACTTATAATGTGAATACTACGGTATGTTTCATTGCCTGAAATTGGAATACGGATAATCCTTATTACACCCAAAGAAGAAGCTTGTCAATATTTCTAGAGGAAATAACTTCTCCATATATCGCTAGCATTAAAAAATCGAATATTTCCTTTGACTCCTAGAAACCCTATTCTGCAAGATAGATTTACAATTCCATGCCATTTTAATTATACAAAAGCGACTCCAACCCTCACATTGATGTACACAAAAATGAAGTACCAGAACAATAGAAACGTTTTACCTTAATGAACGAAATAAATAAATCGTCGTATCCATCGGAGACCTCGACAGAATTTTTTGGCCTGGCAGGTTTCGCGCAACCCCACCCCCGCTCTCCATTCGCTCTCGTGTACAGTGTCGTGTCGAGATCAGTATCTATGATACGGGATGAGGCAGCGTGGCTTGTCGTCGTGCAGCCGTCTCCGTCTCTCTTTTTTGTCGCCAATCGTAGACACGAGGGAAAAAGGGGAGGTCAACTGCGCGTGCGCCCCCCCCCTTGCTTTCCGCATGTCGTGCGTGCGATCGGGCGCTTTTTGCGGCCGCCTCCGACTCTCGGGATAGAGCTGTTCGGTTGACCGGGTAAGCCGGGTAGTCGGCGCGCGCCGTCCGCGGCATTCCCGACCCGCCGAGCGAGTGACAGTCGTCCGCGATCTGCCACGGGCTTTCCTCTCCTCTCTCCCTCTCCCCGTCGCCGCGGCCTCTTTCCATCGCGGCGCTCGTCTTTTCCCTCTTGTCGGTAGTATTCAAAGCGGAACCAGCCGAATCAATCAACTGTATCGATCGGCTGATCGACTGTAAGTGTCACTCCGGCTTGCCGATTGCTCCCTCTAGCGATCGCGCTACCGTTACTCCGCTGGATTCTTCGGACTCGTGATTGATCAATAGATGCTTTTTTGCGTTTTTCAAATTTTTGTGCGGTGTTTTCGATTCTACGTATTTACCTATTGTTTATCCAGTGCTATACTGTCACTCTAATGTGACAGAGGGAAAAAACTAGTGAAGGACATTCATTAAGAATCGATCAATTCTTTTTGGTTAGATGTGTTATCTACTGAGTGTTGTTTCAACCATCAACGGTGAAAACACTAAAACGGCCAAATGAAAGGTGCATAGTGAATACCAAAACTAGGCGAATTCAAGAATTGAATATTTGTACAATAATAGTTTATTATAAATGTTTATAATAAGGGGGAATCTTTTCAGGTTTGGGCTGAAAAACTGTTTATCAACTGATGGATTCTGAAGTATCAATACTTTTTAGGAATCGATTTTCTGGACAAATTTAATTACAAATTATTCAAACTCGCTATCTTTTACTATATATTTATTACTGTTATTAAGATAGTGTTATTTAGTTCCTAATGTATTTTGGATGGATCATCGAGCCCTGCGGCGAATTCCAAGAGAAAGGAAAGCTGCTAAATAAGTGCACCTCGGATGACTGTGAGATCGTCGTTCTCTTAAAAAATATGCCCGTGAGAGGATGAAAAGCCAACGCTACATTTACAGCCGCTCGCTCTCGGAGAGACGTTACAGGAAGAGAGAGCCAGTAGGTGTACTTCCCAACCCCGGCGAGCTCCTCTATGAAAATACCTCGAGATAAGGCGGCTCGTCTGGAAGCGGCTCTTATCGTTATTAGCCGCGCCGAAGCATTTAACTCGTCAAGCGGAGCTTAATGGCGTCTGCTGTGGGTCCCATAACTTGCCGTGGATTTTTCCTCTAATCCGCCGGCATTACTCAAAATCAATGTAAAATCTCGTCGTTAAATCAACTCCCGGCGGAACCGTTCGCGCTTGCGCTTTTGTTTACTTATTGCGCAATCGCCACGAGATCCCGCGCCGTGTGTACGTGGATGTATCTACGTGTACATCCCGAGCGAGGATTGCGGCGCGCACGCGGCAAATTGCTCGGTAAAAAGTAAATGGCCCGCGATTTGCGCGCATTCTCGGACGTGCTGGATTGCTTTGAAAATTTCACGCGGCGGAAGGAGACTTAATGCTTTCTTCGATTATCACGCTTTTCGCCATTGCGCTTCGGAGAATTTTTGAACAAAATTACCAAACTTTTATGGTAATCTTGAGATGCCTTACCTTTGTAGCAATTTAATAGACTCTGTTAAATAGGGACATGACAATTTCTAGGAGCATGCAGACGTGCAGTGTTGTGCGATTTCCATCGTAGATCACCGTGCGTGCACTGTATTTTAGATAGCTGGCGCTCAAAATTAAGGGGCTAACCTAGTATCTGAGACCTCTGTGCTCGGATGCACACTGATTTGTAGGAGCGACAGAAGCGCCGCGCGTTCAGCACAGTCCGTACCCCAAAATCGGAGTAGTGGTTACTCCGATAGCCGGAGTATACTATACCTTATGAAAATTTGCGCGCTTAGATTGTATAATAGCTTATATGACTTAAAGGTTAGCTCATTAACTGTTTTACCGATTAGGTTAGACTGGGCGCTAGAGCTGCTTTTTGATCGGAGTAGTTGGTACTCCGATCGGAGTAGCTGCTACTCCGATGACGAGAGCACTGCATGCTACAGCGATTCCGGAAGCCAGCGAACCTGTCGGAGTACCAGCTACTCCGATAGTCTCTCGGTGTAGTCTTGCTCGCTTGAGTGGAGTGACCATTTTTTTCCGTGTACGTAAGAATTCGGTTGGAACTACGCGAGAAGTCATAAGTTAAAATAACTTCTTATGGTGTTAGTAAATTCAACCGATCTTTTTTCTCCGTGTAGTTGGTAATACTTACCGCTACTTTTAGGTTATTTCTTATCGAACCATTCACTCCACGTGCAAAAAAAGTGTCGAGGATTGAAAAAGGTGCCGAACGGTCGATATTTCGAGAGAGAGTTGTCAATGTCCTGGACGGTGCAGGTGGCCGCGAGAGCAGCGGCGAGGTTCGCACGTCATTCAAGCGCGAGAGGCGCGGATTTCCGTTTCGCTGGAACCCCGTCGCCATTAAGGTGTCGTTGCGCAGTCCGCGGGCTTCCCCTTGAGTGATTAGCCGGGCATGAGCTTAGACGGTACCGGGTTCTCGCTCGCGCACACACGTAAAGGGTATACACGCGCGTATTTCAGTTGCTTTGGTCCGGCGCATGGAGTGGCCGCGCATATGGGTAGAGGAAGGCGGTAAATCGGCACAATGCTACCAACCTGGCGAACTCTATAGAGCTGTCACTCACTGCTGGCCGGCTCTTTCTCCGTCTCTCTCGCTTTCGAGTCCCGGTAACGTGAGAGGCTATCCTTCGGCTCTTCAACCTCTCTCTCTCTCTTTCCATACCTTTTATCTTCTTTTCAGTCCTACTGGCTGCTTCTCTCTCTCTTCTTTTTCCCTTTCCTCCAGCTCGCTTCCTCCTTCTCGGACGTAACGGATTGCGCGCGGATCTAGCTTGAATTTCCTGACGTTGATTTTCTATGGACATACTTTAAATATCACCGCGTCGTCGCCGACCTTCCCCGGGCTTTATGCGCGAGGTAACTTATGGCGCATCACCTCCATTCTCTTTGCCTCCGCTCCGAGGGCTCCTATGTAGCCGCGAGGAGAGGCGAACCGGTGTTCCCCATTAGATCCTTGCCAACTGACGTACGCCGCTTCTCTCTGTCTCTACTATTTTTAGTTCGCTTAACGAACAATTCAATATGTATTTTCGCACTTTTCAGATCGGCCACATCGTTGAGATTAGTCATTCGCACCGAGGGATCGGAGAAATGAGAAAAAAGAAAGCAATTGTAAACTTTTTTTTTCGTACAAATTAAGAAGCTACTTAATCTTCTTCCTTTAGTCCTCTAGTCTTCTGAAGTCCTCCAGCATATGTCAATTCATTTTCTAATATACTCTATGATAACTAGTTTATGAAAAATGAGAATAAGCTTTTCTTTTTTTATAATTTTGCTACCAGGTGGACTATGAAGCATCTTACTCGGTAACGACTAAGCCTTGGACTAAGCTGCTTCAGTATTATAGAAAAGTTGCTTGGAGATCAGGCTATTTGGAGAAAGACTACTGATTCTCTGTGGAGAAGTCCACACCAGTAGTCCCAGTT
This sequence comes from Eurytoma adleriae, assembly GCA_900480045.1. Taxonomy (NCBI): domain Eukaryota; kingdom Metazoa; phylum Arthropoda; class Insecta; order Hymenoptera; family Eurytomidae; genus Eurytoma; species Eurytoma adleriae. The sequence goes on along the minus strand of UXGC01001523.1, from coordinate 6,794 downwards.
GATACACCTTCTTTTTTTAAAAAAAGGATACCTGATTTAATAATATAAATTAATAACAGTATAGTACACTACATATTTGTATTATTGGAAAAAATTTTGGACTACTAGCATATTATTTTTCTTGTGCGAAAGAAGACTATTTCCCTCACAAAACTTGTAATTATTATTTCTACTATCCGAAATCCAAAAAGTGACGTTAAAATTGGCATTTCGAGGTTAGATGTGCAGATAAAAAAGAATTACGCGCTTTTTTCCTCCTTCGAGAGTACGGCTCTCGAGCCGCGGTGAATGTGCATTTGCGCCATCCACGGCTCATGAAATATGTTTATCGTATTTTTGTCGTTCTGCGTATCGAATCAAACGCGGTGCCTGCGAATGGAAAAAATATGACCCCTCCTTGTGCATATCCACAAATCAGCGTAACTCCGTCCCTAAAACGCCATTAATCCTGCCGTCAAATTCCGCCAGCTTGAACGTCTCTCAAGGCTCCCCCTCCCTCCTCGCAGGCTCCCCTTTTTAATGCACCGGGGCCGCGCGCGCCGCAGCCGAAGAGGATTAATGCCGAGCGGCGGAGGCGACGCGCGAATCGCTCGGTTTCGCGGAAAAACGCGCGTTTTCGCGCTCGTAATTATTCGCGAACTCTGACCCCCCCTCGGGGCGCAGCTACGCGCGCATATAGTACCGATCGCCGCCGGTAATCGCGATGAAATATCGCGGCGACTTCTCATTAAAATAGTTTAATGTGCATTTGTCAAGATGAGGCACATTACTTTACCCGTCGCTATTTTCATTTTTGGCGCAGCGATCCGAATTTTTCCAGCCGCCGCTTATACGGTCGCCGGTGCCATTTGTAACTCGCCGACAGCCCGGCGGTTGCGCTTTAATTGAATTAAATAAATTTTAACGGCGTTTTTCTGGAAAACATTTTTCTAGCCACCGCCGATCGATCATTCGGCGAAAAAAAAATCGCCGCTTTCTTTTTCTTCAGCGAAACGTAAAGGATGCATTCCAATTTAGCGGGCTCCACCGGGGTGCGCTAATAAATCGCGCGGCGAACCAATCGATCGGGCGGGAATGAAGATGATCGTTAAAGCGTCTCCATCCCGGGGGAATCTCGAGTGCAGCATGCGATCGGAAAAATGATAGAAGTAAATCACGGACAAGTGCAAATGCACAGCGCGGCCTCCTTTGGGCGAGCGACGCCTCGATTAAGGGACTCTCCGCCGTTGAGTGAGTCGCGCGGGGACCGTCTCTTTTTTTCCGCCGGCTGGCGGGGGTCACGCGGCCCGCAAAATGCGAAAAGGAGGGTACGAGAAATAAGAAGAGGCCGAGAAAGAGAGGAGGGGGGATTGTACGTCACGCCTATCCTCGCATTAAGAGCTGAACGATCGCGATTATTGGTTCGGCGCACGCAAGCCGCGCGTATCCCATAGCGACGATACTGATCGCCTCGATTAATAATCGGCCCAGTGGGCCGCGCACGCGACGCGCGCGACACTTTTATTTGCGAAATTGCGCGCGCGCGCGGCTTGATGAACGGCTGACAAGGGCCGAGTGCGAAGTGCCCCGTCGGCCGGGTGTTGTTCGCTACTTTTTCAAACGCCATTAGCGCCTATCTTATCGGCCCGGGTAATCCGGCCGCCGCCGCTTTTTTTCTCGACTATCCACCGGAGGGGTATATAATTGCGCGCCGTAATTGCTTTTCGTTAGCCAACATCGTCGCTCAATCGGCTGAATAATGCCCCGGATAAAGGCGAGCGTGTAATAAGAATCCAAAAGGCGCGCGACTTTTTCGGTAATTTAAATATGGACACTTAAATAGAATGGCCGGTGCGCGCGCAAAAAAAGTAAGAGGTAAGCGCACGGGTAGTTAAGGCTTTAGTAAGTAATACACAAAATTTGGGGAATAAATGCGTCCGTCGCGAAATAAAGGCGCGCGCGCGCGCAGGGCAATAAAATACGGAAAGAAATTGAGTTTCCTTGTCAGGGTACGGCGCTCGAATGCCGAATCAAGCCGGCCGGTAATAAAGACGAGTGCTTCCCCGTGTTCCCGCGCGGTTGGTATGCCGAAACTTATCTCTCTCCAGATTACCCGTGTGCTCGCTGTAATTTTCCTAATTCCAATTACGATTTTTAACCCCCGGGCACAATAACTTTTAATTTGAGCAATTAAAAGTGTATGCCCGCACGAAGTTCGGATCGTTAAAGAGGTATACTATCTTCGCGCGAGGGTCCGAGTCGCAATTTCGCTTGCGTTATAGTCGCCCGGACCGAAGTGTCTTTATTTGCATTTAGTATCCTTTCGAATGAAAATCAAAGTATTTTTAAATGCCCATTTAGATACCATCCGAGTTAATTCGAAAAATTGTCAATAACCATCAAGTGTATACTTTATGCCTCATTATTATAAAGTAAATGTTACAGTATAAATGTTAAAAAAGTTAATGTTTTTGAAATCTACCTGTAGATAGAGAGAAATCATTAATTTTACTTTAAGAGTGAAATTAACCATTTCACTCCATCATGTAGAGTGGAAATTCATTCTTATGTATTTAATTGTACTATTACAGTAAATTATTACTAATACAGTAAATTTAAAATCTATAGAGGCGCAGTTATACCTGTGTATAGGTCTGATATAATAATAAAAATTTTACTTGCAATACATGAATCTAGAAGCGCCGCCTAGAGGGAATTTTGTTTTATTGCTGATTAAAAATAAATAAATGTTCTACTAAAGAATATTTTTAAAAAAGATTTATTAACCAAACTGTAAAAATAAAGCAATGATCGTCTTGAAAGTACGTAATTAGTCCAATTTTTACCAGAAACATTTTAAAATTTCTTGATAAGCCATTGCTTTATTTTTGCAGTTTGGTTAATAAAACTTTTTTTAAAATGTTCTTTAGTACCTGCTTTATCTAGGAAAACTTTAGATTGAAGTGATAAACATTCTTGAACAGTGCGAAATAAATCATGAATTTATTTTAATTTTATGAACTTTCCCTCACAAATAAAGTACGCTCCAGCGAAATATGAATAATTATAATCCACACCTCCCCAAATCAACATACTTATCAGCATAAAAAATCGTAAAGCCGAGCGACTTCTGAAATCGTAAGTGTAACTGCAATGGTGGCTGCGAGTACGGCGATGGAGTGTGTGGGGTGGAGGTGGGGGAAGGGAAGGAGGTGGAGACGAGTTCACCCCAAAGTGCCTGCCCCTACTACCAGCGGCGATCCCTGGGCATGCGCGCGCAGGGCCGCAAGAAATGACCGCCTCTTCGGATGTATTACGATGTATGTATTAGCATAATTATTGGTTGTTCGCTATCAGCGCCGGCGGCCGACGTTCACCAATTTATGATTTCATCGCTCGGGCCAGCGCGCGCGCGCCTCCGCCTTCCTGCGCGAGCGAGCGCATGTCAATTCACTCGGAGGGTAATGTGCCGAGCGGTGCCAAATATTCAATAATACTGTTATTTTTAACGATTCCTTCGACGCGTCCCGGCAGACCGGTCAATTCATTTTTCATACGTGCACACCTGGACCCTGTCTTTCGGTATTCGAGTTATTTAACTCTGTACTGTGGCGAGTGTGTGCTTATATGTATACGCGAATTTCGACAAAATAGGTGGAAAAATATAATTTGAACGCTTAATTTTTTTTATTAGTTTATAAATAATAATCGCTCTAAAAAAATATATGGTTGGGTTGCATTCGAATTTTCGGGATTAGAAATAAATCGGAAGGACAAATCCTTCGTTATTCAAAACATTAAATTCCTAAAAATAGTTTTTGAAGGTTGGTGCAATTATTTTAAAAATTTGCTGTCCTAAGTACACCAATTGCGTTTACAAATTAAATGTTTTGCAAAAAAAAAATTGTTTGATTATTTAGCATCTTTCATTAGCCTCAAGGGAGATAGTTAAGGTAATTTATATCAAGACGACCTTCAATATTCATATTTTTAGCATTTAATTTACACTGCTAGTAGAAAACATCAATTTTTAGGTCATGAAAACCATTTCTTGGCCAGTTACTATCCAAAATCTGGTTATTTTTGTCCTTCCAATAGTTCCTGGCCAGTTTCTGACCAATTGGCAATCCTGTACTAGGGACACTGTACATTTATTTTAAGATCGATCTTAAAAAGTGTGAATATTTATAGTACATAATAAAAAAACATTTTGCTCAGGGCGCGTGAAATATCGTACAATCACCCAAATATTTATTTCATCGCGATCAAGCAGTGCGTTTACGCGGCGAAAAAAAAAAGTAACACCGAAGATAATCGAAATTCGAAATTCGGTATGCTCGGAGCCTCTAGTTGCGGCGCGTCGGACACGAGCGGACCCGGTCCTTAAGTGGCAGGTGCTTAAGATTTTCAGAGATCGCGCGCGAAAGAGCAAAACCAGTCGTACTGCATTTGAATCGCATCGAGCGCAACCCGGCCGTTTTATCTTATCCCTCTCTCTCCCTTCCCCTCGAGCCTTTCTCTTTTCTCTCCCCGCGACTGCCGCGGCGATTCGGTATACGCGAGCTCGCAGCCGCGGAGGCCCATTCTTGATCAATTACGCCTCTCTCATTATTTTATGATGGCCAAAACAAATTAACGGCAAACGACGCATTCTTCGGATTTCCCCTTGAATTTACGGCCGAGACGATTCTTTTTATTCTATCGCGTAGCCTCGTTAAACGCTCGAAATGGATGATATTTCCTCGTAAAAGCTGCTCTTTATACCGTATAAGATGATGTATTTTAAATACTAATAAAAAAAATTCTTAATTTTTTTATACCCTTTTGATAAAATTCAGAAAAATATTCAAATGCTTTCAAATATGTGTTATACTATACGTATAATAAATCAAAATGGCATTCATTTTTTAAGAAATCTATTTAATAAATACTTCATATTATTAAAAGAAATTAATCATTATTTCCTTAATATCTTAAACAAACAAAAATTTCTTGATTATACCGTCGTTCCTAACGAAGAAAAGTACATTTCAAAAAAGACTTATTTTAATTTGCCTTTTTTTAAGCGCTAGAGAAAAGTAACCCTAGTAGAAATACCTAGGGATTTGATGGGAAATAGGTAAAATCTTACCGGAATCTGGTAGGATTTTGTCCCACTCTTGTATATAGGGTCTTATGGAAAATATAGGATTCTCGCAGAGATCTGATCAGGAGCAGTGGGGCAAATAAATCCCCATCTGATTTCTACTAGGGAATCTACTAAAACCTGATAAACTTAGGATATCATAGTACGAATGATACCTCAAATTTACCAAGTTCTGGAAGAGTTAACTTTCCTTTAGTGCTTTAAAAATGGCAAATAAAAATTTTTTTTTTTTAAATGTGCTTTTCTTCATGAGGAACGATGATACGAATTAAAGTATTAAATTGTTAAGAAAACTTTTTTAATTTTAGCGCCATTAATTTAAAATACTTGTTCTACTTGTTTACATAAATATTATTTACGTTTATCCTTAATTTCCCGATGAACAAATGAAAATTTAAATTTCAATTCAAATTAAAACCCCTCTAAAAGACACTTAAAGAATTGGGCGTATTTCAAGAATCGCATTACCCTGCAATAAGTAGCTTAAACGCGGAAAAGTCAGCCTCGAGCAGGTACGTCCTACCAACCGCCACTGCCATAACTCTCGCGTGAGAGCGACGTAAAGCAGAGAGAGCGCCTCTTAATTAGCCCGAGGAAAAGCCGGCGAAAAAAGCCTCGGCAAGAAGCAGATCGAAATCAATTTGAGGAAAGAAGTCAGCAAAAGGCTCGCGGCGACAGAGCGTGCGAAAAGCCGGGGAGAAGAAACTCGCGGCCCCCTATCGAGCGAGTTTAGGCGCGCGGCACCGAAAAAGATGTGTTTTGCAATTCTCGCTGCGCACCGCGAAACGAAACGAAAAAAAGAAAAAAAAAACGCGAGGAGAGGAGAGAAGCGGAGCGGATGATGAAAACGCGCGCGGGAGAGGGACAGCGCGCCAGGAGATAACGCGGCCGCTTCAATCAGAGCCGCGCGCGGACCGGCTCGAGCGTATCGCGCGGCACGCACGTGCACAGCTCCTCACTCTCCCTTTCCTCCTCCTCCCCCCCGCGGGACTACCGGCTCTTATCTCATCTCCTCGCCTTCTTTTTCACGACTCTACGCCCTTCTCGGCTCGCGTCTAATTAACTGCGGGCCCCGATCGCAGGGTATACCTGTACACGAGACTAGAACTAATCTCGCGGAGCGGTGTATTATACGCGGGAAAAAAGGAGGAGGGAAGCGCGCGGACTCGTAATTGCGGAGAGCCGATGAGCCTCATTTTTTTTCTTAAATTATGTAACGCCTCTGCATATTTCTCGGGAGGACGAACCGTGAATTTCGCGGCGACGGGGTATATGGCGTCGTAAAATGAACGAAATCGAATTTTTACCGATAAAACGCGGATTTGTTCGATACGCGTGTGATGTCTTGGTTACTCTGCCCACTGACTTTCGCTTTTACTGTCGTGGTAGTAAAGTTCGATTCTGTAGATTCCGTAAGTTAGTCTACACATTCCTCTCTTAAAAAAATGATGATCTTTGTTGTCGCCTTGTCTGTACGTATATTATAGAAATAATTTTTGCTCTATGAGATCATTAGAGTCATTCCAACTATCTTATTGATATTTGAATCTAGTTTTTTTATCACTCATTGTAGATTAGTTTTTGAAAAGTTATTTAATTGATGTTAATGAGTAAAGTCCTTGTAGTGTAAAAAATGCGTGCGACGTTTCGGTAGCTATTTCGCTACCCT
>UXGC01001522.1:0-21390 GCA_900480045.1 Eurytoma adleriae | reverse complement strand
TTATAGCACTCTAACCTCAAAATGGCAACTTTAATGCCAATTTTCGGCCCTCGTGCTATAAAATATCGTATAGTACTAGTGCGTAAGGGATGAATCAGCTCGTATGACTTTCCACCCTCGCTTCGCTCGAGAAAACCGTCGCACCGGTTAAATAATCGTCTTCTGCACCCGTGCTATAATATACGATTATGTTGTATTTATTTATTATCTTAACAATGATCAAATAATTGCTTTAATCAACTATTGAAATTCTTAAATTTCATTAAAAAAAAAATTCTACGTGTCCTGCATTTATTATTCTGAAACTAATAAAATTGATTAAAAGCGTACTTTAACTTACGTTGCAACATCATATTATTTAACATTAAGTGTATTTTGATTGAATTTTTTATATCAGTAAATCTATTATAATACGGCGTTGAATTATTATTCAATATGATACTTAGAAATAAAGTTTGAACCAACGCGAAGAATTTATAATTCAAGAGGATATAAATAATAGAAGTAAGCAATATCATCGAAGAAAACAGCATAATTTATTTATGCAGTAATTATATAAGGTACGATAAAGAAATTCTTTCATCCATATGAAAATAATAATTTGCCAGTGACGTCTCAACGTCTGGGCTAAACATAGATGCGAAAAGCGAACGACAGGTGGATGTTTCCGGAGCTTGAGATATTGTTCCACCAATAAAATTAATAGTAGAAGTGAGCCGAGCGATATAACATTAATCCTCGTGGCATTAGCGGTGTGCCGAGGAGAGCTCAACGTTGCGCGAATGTGCACGCGGGAAAATGCGCTGCCGTCAGAGTGAAGACCTAAGACAGTGAGAAAGAGAACCGGAGAAAGGAATGGAACGGAGAAAGCGGAAGGCGGTGATAAGGGGTCGGGTGGAGGTGGCAGTAGGTAGAGGCGAGAAATTCCGTGTAACGCGAGGCTACAACTCGTGTGACCCGACAAGCAGTATTCTCAAGGAGCAGGATATTACCTAGAAAATGGTGGACAGGGCAGGAAGAAGCTCGCCGACGGAGATGGAAGGGAATGACGCGGGATTGGAAATGCTCCGGAATCCAGATGTGCACTTCCTCAAGTATGCCACTGCAATCTCGAGTAAAACTTGCTTATTCCAGTATTACTTTTTTATATATACAAAACTAGTGTAGCTGTAATTATAGTTATACATTTCCATCCAATCAATTATTTTCTCAATAGGAATCAAAACAGATGATAATTTAAAATTTCAAGTACAATTGATAAAAAAGAAAAGAAAATTTTAAACAACTAAATAGTTGATTTATGTATTAATTGCAATTTAACTTTTTAATTTTTTATGGCAATATTAATACACCTTTCATCCATTCATTTCACTTTACCATTCGATTAACAATCTTTTACTCAAAAACAGTTTTATCAAGTCACATAATTTGCTATGAAAACTGATATAACTAAGCATCAAGGGCGATATTACGAGGAAGCCGGTAGTACCAGGAGAACGACGAAGACCATGACAGCTGATGGGAGCAGTGGCGGGTACGATCAATAACATAATATCAGGTTGCCTACTTCAGTCTGCTCTATCGTACTATCAAAAGTGATCAGGCGCCATCTTTCATAACCAATTCCAAATATTAGACTCGTACAGCACACATATTTATCTGTTAGTGCGTAAACATGTTGATAAATGTATACGATCTTGCTTTATAATGAGACATCTCTATATAGATCTTACATGTAAATGGGTTGTTATGTTTTTTAATATATTGCACATAATATCTATTTCTAAAATAAATTTTAACATTAATATTATAAACGAACTATAGAAAATTAGTTTGTATATATTTTATGTGTTTAATATGAATGGTTATTACAAAAGTTCTTGAATTGTTAAAATATCTATATTCTCTTTATTAATTATTATTCATGGTTTGTAATAAAATAGTCATTTTATCCATCAAGATAAAATAGCCTTTTTTAATTTAATGACTGCAAGAATATATTTTCAGATATTGAATATAAATTTAACAATGCTCGATCGGTAATTTGACTTTAGTAGCACAAAATGTTCATAGTGCACTACGGTGCCATCTACTGTATATTGTGGGTACTACCCACAAATACGTTATTTTATCTGATTTATCATTTACGAATTATTTCACGAAATATAAAGAAAATTGACTATGTAATATAGTTTAAAATTTATACAATCATGTAATAATTGAGATTTTATTTTTCCAATCTTTTCTAAGAAACATGATTTTTTTTACTAAGAATTCAGTATGATAATACAGATTCCTTGATGAAAATGGTAAATTTGCTTTTCTTAGTTCAAATAAATGACAAAAGAGGCGCTAGCAACTGGAAACCAAATGTTTCCTATATTGATTTTCAACATTTGTGGATTTCTGTAGCATTTTATTTGTGAATATTAAATATTTAATAATAGAGATAATACGATGTTTTAATATTTATAGAAGGTAAATTTATCATTAATAATTGTACAATAAAGAAATGACATAGATTAAATATTTAATTTAAAAATACTATTACATTCTTGTTTTTTTTTTAATTTAATTTATACTCGAGAAAATAAATTTACAAGAATTTTCGTAAAAGGTATTTAAATAAAGTTATAGATAAATTTGAGTTTAAATATTTATTTTAAGTAAAAAGGTCAAATAAATTTATTTTTATTTTAATAGTAGGATAGAAGGAATTTAAGAATAGGATAGTAACCATAAATACTCATATCTTGTATTTATTCATATTTATTCACATTAAATGGCATATTGAAAAAAATAAATGTCACCAACGCTTTAAAAATTATAGTCTTATCAAAGAAACCTTTTAGAAAGAAAAATTACATATCATCAATTACAAGCTAGACGGGTCTGGCGATAACGTAAACTCATTAACGGGGCGACGATGTGACACTGCGATAAAGAGTCGCGTGGCATGTCATCCGTAAGATACCTGTAGAGACGAGCTTCTGATATCTACAATTCTACAAAAGCCCGGATCTACAGGGTAGATCACGAATGTGCCTATCTTTCGCAAACACCTCGCACCCTTGTCCATCGCCAGCACTCTTTCGTGACCGTTATCTGCACCAGCGCTTGAGCCACAGCGCAATCTGAAATTTGTAGGACTTTCACAAACAATAACTTTTTTTATTAAAACAAATGTTATTTTTTGCAAAAGTTAATGTATTAAATTATTGCCTATAATTACTCATTTTTTAAAACAACTCAACAAGTGATATCAATTATCTTGCATATTATTTTAATCATGTTTCCTTTGCCTATTGTGCATGGTTATATTTTATTAAATTGTCAAAGTATACAACCAGTCATTATAAAAAATGAGCGTACATTTATTCTAGGGACAGACTTTTTCAAACCGGCGTAGTGGAATTTATCCACTAAATTATCAATACCAGTCGCAGCTCCAAAAAAGACCTGACAATACATCGAAGTCGATACGCACATATAGATACAATGACAAAAAAAAAAAGAAAAATGCGACGATGTTGTCCAACGCACACGTGCCGCCGTATAGGAGACGTGGCGTCGATGAGGTCGATGAAAGCCAGGACGTGACCTGGCATGCACATCCGGACAAGTCTGTGAACGTCGAAGGAAGTCACGATTCGTGACCTTCCGTACCTGACGTGACTACGTATTCCGGATTTACCGCGTTTAGCGCCGGTCCCACGGACGTGGGTAGCACAGCAGGTAAACGGGATAGAAAGAAAGCTTCCGCAGCTGCGCTCGACGACTTCCTTCCTTCGACTATTAAGTTTTTTTCTTTTGGTAGAGGTCCAATGCGACTCATTTCATCCTCTAGATCAATGCCGCTTCAAGATCCACTGGTTGCTTAGTTTGGAGTATTTTGCAAAGATAAACTAAGACAATAAACTTTTGTTCTTTATTATATAGACATTTAATAACACAAATTCACTGGGGTTTAATGAGGTGCTGCAAGAGATACGAAGGAGACAAACTCTACCTCGGCAAGATAGAACATTGAATTGGAACTTTCTATTCAAGAAAAGTTTGTGAACGAGTAGAAAGCACCAGGAGTAAAAACAAGTTCGCTGAATCGGAGTTTTACATGCAACAAGCGGGATCGTGAGGCGCGAGGAATTGACGCGAGTGCATGCAGATCGTTGTGAGTAAAAGTGTACGTGCGATTCTTGTCGCCGAAAATGGCGTCATCGCCACTTTCTAGCAAATCGGTCATGTACTCACACACTGAACGAGCCGCGAAACAATCGTCAACACCCTCAAAAGAAACCTCCGGATGAGAATAAACTCCAAGTTTTAAAACGAATAAACAGGAAAAACAACAAGTAAAAAGATAAGATTGCAATAGGTGACAGACAAGAGAAAATAAAAGCTAATAAAACACACCAAGGACAAAAGAAGAAGCACTGTGTACGTCAAATTGTTCCAGCGGCAGGTCGCGTCGAGAGGAGCAGAAGCAAGCGGTCGGTCTACACGAAGAGACGCCAGTCAGCAGTCAGCACTTGTCGGTAAAAGGACGCCCGACCCCGTACGTTGGACGCCGCGTCTCTGGGCGGCGATGCGCGAGATGAGAAGGAATCCCAGAGAGTAGCCTCACGGCGGCCGAGCCGCGGGGCGGGCGCGGCGGCGGCGGCGGCGTCTCTCCCTCTCTCTCGTTCCCTCTCACCGGGGTCGTCGAGTTTGCGTGGCAGGGGGTCGGTTTCTGGATTCTGCGACGATTGGACCGCCGCCGCCACCACCACTACCACCACCACCAGTTCGCTTGGCACGTGGGGGATGCCCCCAACCCTCAGGGACGTAGCCAAGTAGGCGCCGCGACGCGCCAGGGCCCCGGCAACTGTTGAGCGCTTTGCTTTGTATGTCTTTTTTCATTTTATCCCCCGCCGAAGCTTTTTGGCCTTCCAATAATTGATTTTGCCCTTTTGCGATGTCTTCCATACTGAAAACTCGGGGACTCCGTATATCTGTTTCTATATTAACTTACACAAGATTGTCAATTATATGTTAATAATATGGTATCTGTTATAAACTAGAAAATTTGGTTTTATTCTTATTTATGTATTTATAAAATAAGTAAAATTTAAAAATTTTAATGTTAAAAAATTTAAGTGTGAATTATATTTTCAATGCTTTTACAAAATGATTCATTAAAATCAAATGATAAATTTTATACAATTTTATGACTGAACAGAAAATTTATTTTGGTTATCTATGACCTTGCTTAAATTATCAAAGTGAATTATAGTTAGTTTACCAGCCTGAAATATTTGTATTTCATAAGGCCCAAGGTTTGATCTAGAATAGCTACAGACCTGCCCGGTCGACTAGGATCGGTCCCACTCGCGTGGCTTCGTACCTCGAATTCGCTCTCTGTCAATCCCCCTTCCGGCTACATCTCGACGACGGGGGAGCCGGGGCCGTAAGTTCGGCGGAACGGGCACCAGCCTCCCATGCACCTATACAGCACCCCTCGCCTCATCATCTTTTCGGCTTTATACACACGGCTCGGCGTCTCTCTTGCTCGCGCGCGAATGCGAGCGCCGTCGTCGTTGTCGTCGTCTGGAGCGACGAGGGAAAATCGGCCAGAGCGAAATTCGGGCTTCCAACGCGACCCTCTCGCGAAACTTTCGGCCCCCACCCCACCCCATGGCTCTCGGGTGCCTCAACACAGCTCGCCGGCTTATTGATCGGTCCTCGTTGCTCCTGTACGTGCACGCGGAGGCTGTGCGCGTGTCGGAGAAATAGAAGGGGGAGGGGTGGGGGAGACTCGGGAGTGGCGGTGGCCCGATCGACCGGCTGGCTCTCGAAAATACCACGCGAATAGGAAAAGTCCTGAAAAAAAAACTACGATAGAGCAGCAGAGCAATTTGCGCGCATCTACGCTGCGAAATGTCGGTAGCGAACGCCCGCGACGGTGATTAAACATTTTGATCGCGCGCGAGATGGATGCTCTGCGGTGCGCCCAAGCGCGAGGACATTTCACATCAACGAGGTGTCATGAGTCCGCGCTTACAGCACTATGTATATTCGTTTACGACTAATACGATTTAGGGGATAAATGAATGTGACCGATGGTCGGAACAATTGAGAAGCCGTCATTCTCTTTCGATTGCGATTTTATTTTCTGATTAAAAATGCTCACCTGGATAGTTTTTTTTTACTATAAACCGACAAGGTTATATTCTGTGCAAGCCACAATTTATTTTTCTAAAAATCTAACGATTAAGGTATAAATGTTGCACAGTCTTATAAAGTATCGCAATTAATCTTGGAGGAAAAGAATCAGAGGAAGAAATCCACTATGCTATGGATTATAAGAAAGAAAATAATCCGCAGATAAGGAGTAAAAATGACGAACGTGAGAAACAGAACCTTGCGCCTTTGTTGTAACATATCCCGCCCTTATTTCTAACATCTTGTTCAGTGTTTGCAACATGTAAAAGCACTTTTGATTTTTCTCTAGCATAACTTATTATGCTAAGTTCCGAACCATCCTTGCGCACATTATTATAAGGTTGCACGCGCAGGTACGTCAGCGTCAATAACGGCGATCTCTCTTTCTCTCTCTCTCATATTCTTCTATCTTAGCCTCGAACGCAAGCCTGAGATCGTTACCCACAATTTTTATTATCCTGTAGACGGAGGTGTCTTATCTTCGCGACGCTTATGATTCATGCGAGGAAACGCGCGACCGGAGTAGCGCATGTATAAATGTTTTGCGCCGCTGAATTGCGAAACGACAAAGCGTTCAGAAAATATCGATGCCCCACGCGCAGTTATGCTTGACAAGAGAAAAATGCTATGCTCTTGAATAATTTTAAAATTTATTCTTAGAAAATTTGTAACCAATATTTGGTAAAAACGAAATGTAATTTTTATATATTGTGTAAGTTTAATATTAATATTTGAAAGTTCCACGATTTATCACGATAAAGATGATCCAAATAAAAGTAATTAAAATTTAAAAAATGTTTACCCATTATTCAAGTAAATAAAGTGAAACTGTCACAACGTTTAATAAAAATTTATAAAAACTTTAATATAAAAGGTGTGAACACAATGATTATTAAATTTTAAAGCGTAACATATTCGAAAAAGCGGTTTTACGATTTAAAGAGGAACTACGTGAACAAAAGTCGCACAAAGCGTCTGCGTTCCCAGACGTCGTTTTATGACCGCGCCGTATAACGTAGTTAACGCTGGCTAGCCATTTATTGATTATTACGCCGGAAGCCACTCGCGCACGGGCGCGAATTTTCATTTGGGTAACGTCGCTCCCGCGCAATGCTTTATGATCATTAAATGAGCTTACAAACTGAATACTTTCCCTCCCGATAAATGCTGCTTTAGAGTTCATAATTTTGCTCGGTCCGGTTGGTAATTAAATTTTTAGCAAAACTGCGCCCATTCCTCGCAAAGTTTTGCGAAAATTCGAAGTTAGTCGCTATCGTGGAACCAAATAAATGGCGGAACCCATGGAAGCAAATTTATCTGGAAGCATGAAAAAATTAAATACCCAGAAAAATTAAAATTGAATAGCTTACGTTTAACGATGAAATTTTGCGAACAAATCCAAATATTTTTATATACTTTTTTTTTAATCAATATTTCACGAGAGTGAAGAGATTACTTGAAGATTTTCCGGTAAAAAAAGCAGCAACAAGACTGTTCCCGTATCCGTGAAGACAGAGGTCAGCCGCGGCTACCGATGCTGCTTTTTACGCTGCACTTACACGACTGGAAAGAAATGGTCGGCGCACGAGCGGTATACGGTGCCGATCGTATGTGGAATGTTTCGGTAGGAAGGAACGTCCGGACATCGTGATCGGCATAATGATCGATCTTGCCATCGATTTCCTTCTTTCCTGTGCTCGACACCCGTCCCGGATACCTCAACTGGAAACTTTTAATATTATCTAAAATATTTTAGATCTTAGTGACAAATTTATTCAAATTGTACCATCCCTGTCTTTTTCGTAAAAATAGACAATTTACTTATTAGGAAGAGTAACTTTCTCTTCACCCGTCACATTTCGAATTCTTTACGTAATTGCACCGAAGAGCTCATTGAAACCGTTTAGAGTGGAGAAGCGAAATTCAGTTTCCTTGGAGAAAGCCGCGCCAAGGAAAATTAAATCAGGGAAAATAATTAAATTAATCGAGTCCACGAGCACGGGGTGAGGCTGCTTCGGCTAGCGCATCGCAACGCGCGCACGCAGACAACTCCTGGTAATAAAAGTCCCGACGAGCTAGGCTAATGTTATTGAGATGAGCATCGGGGACTGAGGTGGAGTTGGAGGTGGAGTAGATTTTCCAACAAGGGATTGCGATTCCGCCCTCGGCATGGAATTTAGGTCCTCCCCGGGTCTGGAGCATGCGGCCGCTAAATTGAATCGTGCAGCTCGCGCCGCGACATGCCCGCGCTCCTGCGATTATGCTAACGACGCGCTAATAAAATCTCGAACGGACTGCTTTCCCAAGTTCTTGCCTGATCCTATTCCTTTTTTTGTGACTCTGACTCCCGCTTCTTTTCGCCGGGCTCGCTATCGTCACCGAGTTTCAAGGAGCTCGGAAGGGGGCGCTTGGTTGCGAGACTTCAATCGGCTACGGTGGTCTGAAAACGACGAAGTTACACGGTCAGGTGGCTATGAATATTAATTCAATGTTAATGAAAATGGTACTGTTTTCTTTTACCGCAGGCTATGGTCGTGGAATTAGAAGTACAATTTTACCTTAATATTATTTGTTTGATTGCAGAAGACTATATTTTTTATATTTTACAATCATTTCTCTCATATATTTATGTTAAAAGTATTAATTTTGAGTTCGATGTGGGTAAAGTTCGAGCCGAGCTTATCTTGTTAATACGAATTTACTTGGCCTTTTTGCTTTAGAAAACTCCAGTATACACCCAAGCGGCTTCATCACTTATTCACCAGAAAAGCTCTCAGCCTCATTATTCGTTAAAAGCCCAAAGTGTCGGGATATATGCAAGCACTTGTGGTAGAAAAATATTTCTCCTAGGAATTCGCAAAGGAAGGAGCAATATTTATAGGACATTAATTTGTATGAAATTAATTATTAATTTACGCCCCAAATTTCAAAAACCATTGTTCGCGAAAACAATTCGTCTATTCTTCCGATTGAATTAGCACGTAAATTAATGTTTATGTTCTTCGTTTGCATAATACACGTTGATTATTATCTACTTATCATAGGATAGTGCATATTCATCGCTTGCAAATTAAACTCAATGCCTGGGACATGTTCGCAATGTTACTGCATGCAAGTATTGTGAGAAGAACACGAATTACTGCATTAAAATTTTTTCATTTAACATTTTCATTAGCACACGTTACTAATACGACTGTCAAATCCAATTACGTCAAAAAGTAAGTTACTTGAATCGAGACTTTACATTCAAAATGATTAAAAGTTGAGCCAATTGCAGTTCGATGAGAATTGTCTTTTGAAACAAATCTTCTAGTTTTAAACTCATTTGCCTTATGAGACTAGACTGACAAATTGATAGTCTAATTATCTAGTTAGGCGATTACATGATACTGGGGCAAAACTATTAAAATTGTCGCACTTACAATTCTCAAGTGCGAATTCGTGCGCAAAGCAACTCTACAATCGTCGCGTGTACATACACTCGCACTGTGAATAGACAATCCTCGCGACGACTGTCGAAAAGCATTAATACATCCATAAATCACACGCTCGCGAAGGGCGCAGTGAACGCGTGATGATATCTAAGCGACGTCTCGTAGACACGAGCTCAACTATCGTCGCTGGTGAAAGGCACCCCCACGGTGATGCTTTTCGAGGGAGCGGGGAATGCATCGTTCCTGCGTTCGAGAATCTCGTCTCCATTTGTATCGTCAGGAATAGGTCGACTATGCTGGTAAGTAAAAATGTCGACAAATATAAAGTCGATGTTCCTGCGCGACTCCAGTGCGCCGCAGGTGATGCACAAATCCACGAACTTCGACTGGTAATTAGAAAGTTTCACCATTTTCAAGTTCCAAAGTCGCTGAATAATTTGATTAAGCTTATTAGCAGCGTCGCAAGGACGAAATGGCACGATTGGAGGACTCACGAAAATCTTCGTCGGGGAAGTTCAAACAAGTGTCGCTAGAGACGCCATAGTCGTGGAGCAAGAGACGGCAGTGGCGGGAAAAAAGTGGGCGAGGGCGAGAAGAGCGTTTCCCGGACGTTGACGTAGCTCCCGCGAGGTATTTTCGCAAACGGGGCGGACCTCCCCTCGACGCAGACTGCCGAACCTATCTTTCTGTCTCGCTCTCGATCCCTTGACGTCGCCTTACTCTCCCAATTCTCTCTCTAGCCTCGGGCTCTTCGTCTCGCTCGCTCGACGTTACCTATAGCGACGCTCTTTCAACTTTTTTTCTCGGAGCTAGTCCCTCGAGCTTCGAGCGCTTTTTATCCCTTCGTCAGATACGAAACGGTCAGCGCAAGAAGCTACATGCGTATGAGTGTAGGTGAACGTGCGAGCCACAGCGTGTGTATACGCGTAAAGGGGATGGCGCAGAATGCGGCGGCATTTATCTTTCGGTATGCCGAAGAAAAAGCAGACCGAATGGAAAATGCTTGTTTCTATGATTCTTCCGGCATATGGGAAGCCTGTGCACAGCGTGATTTGTCGCGCTTTTACCGCCGACAAGAGTCTGATGTACTGCTCGTTATTCTGCACGGTATCTCGCAGCCTTACGTCTTATCTTCCAGAATTTACGGACTTTGTTTAACAGAATATCTCAATAAATTCTGATTGCCTCCCTTATAATCTGCTCGTAAAAATGATCGACGTCGAATTAACTTGTCCAGCCTAAGGATGTCATTTTATCATGATTTGTCGCAATAAAACCTAGGTCTAATATCAGCTAAATATTAGTGGTTATCCTCTTTAAACTGGTCAAACTTTCTTATAAAAATACGGTACAAAAACAGCATTTTCGCTTGCATCATCTAGTTGTAAGAGTGTATTTACACATAAAGGAGCTAGCTAAGAACGCAATTAATGTAAGCCTTGCCTTAAAATTTTTAATTGGTATAAGCTTCTCTTTAATTTATTGTTACTCTTCTTCGCTGGAAAAATGTGCTAATATTTTTCATTAAGTAAAAAACTGAAATTAGATACACATAATTGGGTTGATATTTGGGTTTAAGTTAGCAACTGCAACGCAAGCTCTCTTGTCGCTGAAGAGGGTGAAGAAAGCGGTCAAGTCAGAAACGGGATACACGTAGGCAAAATTTCCAAGTCGACAATAGGTGCCGTCGCGCAACAGGAAGTCGCTGATTTCTTGCTCACACCGTGCGCATAACCACAACGTGCGCGCGGTGCTAATAGCCGAAAGCGCGACTATACGTCTTGGAGCAGTAACTCGACAGTTGCCAAGCAAGGCAAACTGGAGAAATTCGACTGCGTCTTTAGATCCACCGTGACGCATAGGATACTGAGAGTATAAGTGCTCTCCGTGCGAAGCGTAACTGCGAGCCGGTAGACCAACAACTGATCTAGGAAGTTTATTTTGTTTGATTGTTTAATTGCTCGGCAACAGTGAATAGGAAACTTGTTATGATTAATAAATTTAATACAAAATCTAACTTTTACACACGTTTTTGGAATGTGAAGAAACTTTTTTAAATTTGTAACCACAATTTTGAAAAAACCCATCCATTTTCTATTTCGTTAGAAGATAATCGTGTAAAGTCAACAATTCAAAAGAAAATCAATGCTGTGTGCACGTTTTTGTAGAATGGCACTGTGAAAACGCAACGATAAGAGAGTGCTGCAGGAAGGCGTTAACGCAGTGGATTACTCTGTAAATGTTCGCTTTTTAATTAAAAAAAATGAAATAAAGGGAGAGGGGGAAGAACAGAGAGAAACGGGCTTCCCTTTGCATGACTTAGAAGGAAGCTTCGTCTGCTTAAATTCGCGCATATCGTGTATAGGCAAGAGGCGGCACCGAAAACTCACCGCGCGGAATATGGATAAAAGGTAGTTGCTCGACGGGTTCACGAGGAGGGAGAGTGGAGAGAGAGAGAGGGGGGGGATAGGCAAGGATCGCGCTTGGGGCGAATTGAAGGCGGTCGGTTATATATGTAGAGAGAGCGGGCACGCGTAAGGGGGAGCTCGAAAAAAAGGCGGCAGGGGGAGGCGGCGGGCGCTGAAAGAAGCATCGGGGAAGGGCGGGAGGGTGGTTTTGCGAGCAGCGGCGGCGGTGCAAAGGGTGGCGGAGTTGCGATTCCATCTGGCTGTCTGCCTGTCATTTTGATACCACGGCTCTCCCCGTTTCTCTCTCCACAAGCGAATGTCGGTTGAACGGCTGTCGGCGCTACCACCAGCCGCCGACACGTCTGCCACCGCGCAACTACGTCGACGCGGACGATCAATACGTTGCAATCTATACAAAATGGCTGCACTCCGAGTGTAATGTTTTGACCGTCGAAGGTGGAATTTAGTCTGTCGTATTAAGTCGTAAGCTTCGCGAGATCGAAGAATGCGCAAAGTGCGTGTGCGCTTCGTGTTATGTCCTGATCGCGGCCCGAAGCGATTTTGCCGGGATATTGGCGTTTCACAATGAGTTACTCGATGCCATATATTTTGAGCGTTGCTCCGTGATGTGTCAATATAGGGCGTGGATTTATAAAAGAGCGGCTATAAGCGTTTTAGAGCTTGCTTTTTACCTTTTTGCAAATTTGTTATTGCAAACGAAAAATAGCAGAATTTGCCCTTGACATGGATCTGAAATTATTAAAATTCATAGAATTACATTTAATTCAAAATTTGAATTAACAAAAATTTGCAACAGTTAAACATTTACAAACGCTGGGAAGTAATAGCTGACGAGAAATTATGTAATGGTAAATGTGAGATTATGAAAGTCAGTTGATTCTCATGGCGCCACCTCTAGTCCCACCGCTTCATCAAAGAAATTCTTAGAAAATCTTCTAGATGGCAGCACTAACTCATTAAAAAAAAAATTTCTAACACTACAACGTTAGCGAGTAATTGATTCCAATAAGCAAACAATTATTTAGTATTCCTTAAGGTAAATTATCAACGTTTTCAAACTATGATATTTTTTTAAAACCAATACATCAGTAACATTCTAGTAAATACGAAAGTAACATACGCGTCTTTACTATGAGCGGTCAGAAGCACAACTGAAGCCGAATTCCCGCGGCGATAAAAGACGGACCGCGATGAAACCGCGCAAATCGCAACGAAATTTATGGGCCGTCTCTCAACCCCCATTCGAACCCCTTCTCTAGGCTTGCCCTTTCTCGGTCATACTATAACGAGTTCACTTGCGGATAAACGAGCGGACATTAATTTTGCGTTTTGCCAAAGGAGGCTGGCATGGATTCGGCCATGGACTGAACTTTCCTGCTGCCGCGCGATAAACATCGTACACACGATTTATCGCGAATTCACGTTGCGTACGTACATTGCAATGGAGATACCGTTCGTTACTAAGCCGCGCTTTATTAGACCGTAAATAGCTAGTGGTTCAGGATAGACAGCATTTTACTGAGATGCTGCAGATAGTGATGGAGTGGCGATTTAATCGAAATTACACTGTAGGTAATTTAATGACCGAGTTAAAAATTAACTAACATGTTCAACGACAAAGTTCACAGAACCGAAGAAGTGACCATCAGTAACCAACTGGTAACTAAAAACTCACTATAACACGAAGCACGAGTAACACCGAACGTTGAATCCGCGGCTCCGCGTTTCCATCTGTTGTCCTGTGGTGAGGTCGACGAGTTGCTTGGCATCGAGCGAAGGGGGCTCCAGGTGGATGTTGGCCGGACGGCAGACCGCGTCACTGTGCCGGGTCTCGACTCCCCAGGCCAGTTCTCAACTGCGAGCGAGAAAAAGACCGCCTGTGCATAAGGGGATGCTGTGCGTGCTGCAACGCGCACGGGGAAATGATTTATGAGGTCGGCTCCAGGTAGGGTACTCACTGCCCCCGTACCTCCTCTCTCTTTCTCTGTTGCTCTTTCTCCCTTTCCGTTTCTTTAGCTGGTCCGGCCCCGCTGTTCTGTGCAGCCTGACTTCAGTCACCGATCGTACATTATGCGCGAGATATTGGATCTTTTGCACCGTGCGGACCTCGAGTTTTTTAAGCACCGTTACGTGGGTGCTTTTTTTTTTAATCGATGAAGTTAAAGAAAACGAAAATAAATGTTATTCAGCGAAATGTGCTTCCATGAAGTACTAATAATACGGGACTGGACAGCTTACTGTTGCATCCGCGATATTATAATCTCGTAATTTCTTGAATATCGTTTCACATACTGAAGAGTAGAACTGAATAGTGTTTAATTAAACCACTAGAACGTGATATAAAAAAAATACCGAATGACAATCGTCATCAATATAAAATATTTTAAAATTGCATAAGCATGAACTAAAATTATAAAAATATAAAATATATGCAAATGAACAATGAGGTGCGAGTTTTTCCACCACAAGTTTTGAACAGGACGTTGGTTAATACAAAGACGAGGGGGAGCGATAGGAGGATCTGTGGATGATGGCCCGATAAGGCTAATGAAGTGTCACTGGCCATCTTGAGAGAAAATCCTCTGCTCGTCGATGTCAAGGTGAAAATCTTATCAGCGCAAATGAAAGTAAAAGGTAAGTTTGCGTCGCTCAAAAAATAAAAAGTAAAAATTGATTATCATAATTTATATTTTTCCCCAAAAATATGAAAGCATTGAACAAACAATACTCGCATTTTTATGTAGCGTTAATATCACACCGCCCCCTTCCTCGCCCATGAAGAATGAAAATTTTCGCGCGCGCAACCGCAAGATAGTTTAATGTATGAAATGTCGTTGCCCTAATGACGACGACTCGCTTGAAAAAGCGACACGAGGAAAAAGGAGAGCAAAAAGACAAAATCAAAAAGGAGCGAGTTCGTGCTTGAGATATAGCTGGTTGACGTATACGCGCGGAAAAGCGCGTCTTTGGCGGCACAATGTTATCGCGGAGAAGGAAAACGACTGCAGTTATCTATTTTCAAAAAATTGTAAGTGCATCTCAGATAGAAGACTACTTTGCACTAGCAAAATTCTTTTATACAAAATTTTATATTTCGTTTTTCAAATTATTATTTTTATTTAAAGCCATTTTATAATTTAGTTTAGAAAAAGTAACATGCCTCATGAGTGGAGAGCTGCGAAACCAATAAATTTTGAAACTAACAACTAATTTTGACCAGACGCACAACTCTGGACTTCAAACATAATATCAAGAAAAATTGTTGATTAATTTTTCATTCTGAAATACTTTGATTAAAGAATTTAGTTAAAATGTATTTGAATGTTACAGCTGCAGCGATATCCTCGGTCTAAAATTTTGTCTAAATCAGTCGAGCATTAGGTAAAGCAATATCATTCTCGCGAATGGCAGCTTGTGAAAAATTCACCTTTTTTAAAACTTCCCGAGGCAAAAAGCTCTTTGCCTTTCTTGCTTATTTTTGCGACTTTTCTTTCTTATTTCACTCTCTTCGCATCTCTCTTTCTAACTGGGAAATCAACGAAATTGTCGGAAGCAGGAAAGAGGAAAGAAGGAAGGATAAAATAGGGGACGAGAGTCAAGGTGGCGGCAACAACTACCCCCAAAAATATCATCAATCATCAAGAAGCGAGACAATCGAATACTGCGCCCGGCCGGTGAACAGCTGTCGCTCCGTTGCGCTCGGAAGAGCTAAGTCGTGGCACCGCTACTGCGAGTCTGTAACGAAAATCCGAATGATTCCTGCGCGCAAAGCAAGTTCAGACTTCAAAATTAATCGTGTGGATTATAGATTGAGTTAAGCTTTGATTTATAAGATATTTTCTGTAAACATTTTAAATTTAATCTGCGCCATTCGGTATAAAATGTGTTCTTCGTAGGTTAAAAGTAACACATTTTTCGGTCGAGTAAAAGATTTTTAAATTTCCGCTTGACATCGTTATAGGGGCGTGGAATGTTATCACAAAGAGCTGCATAAACTGATACTGATTTTGACACGAAAGGTCGATCCTTCCTGGCCATCGCAGCGCACGTCACCTCGTATCACATCGTTTCTCTTAGCCTATCACGGCCAACTCCGCTCTCGCTCCCTCTGTGGCACCCCATATTGCTCGCGCTATACATTTCATAAATAACTTTCGTATTACTGAAGGAAAGGTGGCGGAGGAGGAACGAGAGCGAACGAGAGCCGGCGAGGTGGAGAGGAAAAAAATAAAATTTCAATATTACATCCGATGGGCACCACGCTATATGCGGCGATATTACGCGGACGTGTGATAGATAGACGAACGTTATTGTCTTTATAAAAACATAACCATTTGTTTTAGAACCCCCATATTAAATGCGAGGCCGAGCGCGGCCTTTCTCTCTTCTCTCTTTCCCCTGAAATACCGTAAAGAAGCCGGTGCTCTCTTGACGGAAGGCGATTTTTCAATTTTGACATATTCGCCTTTGACTCTTTGATTTCGCCTCCAACTGTATTCGAATATGTTACAACGAATGACCTGGATAGATGTGATTTGATTTATTAAATATTACGCCGAACAGATGCATTATTATGAATTTAAAACTATTTTTAACTTTTATTTTTTAAACCCGTCAAATAAAATCAATGATACAATCTTGAAAAAAGAGATTGAATTCTTAGTATTTTTGACAAGATAGAAATACTTGGAAATAAGTAAATGAGATTTAATTAAAATTTAAGCAAACTTAAAAGTTTATTCTATTCTTAATGTTTTATGAAATAATTTAAAAATGTTTATTCATTTAAAAAGTAATATAAGCGCTCGGTCGACAAAAAGGGTCGGAAAAGAGTACCGGAAGTTGCTTGAGTGAAAAATTCAGAGAAGGCAAGAATGAAAATATGAAAGCTCGGTGGCTAGAATTATATTAATAATACTATACTTTTCTCCCCATCTTTCTCTTTTAAAACGCAGAGCGTCTCTTACGAAGCTGAGCCCTCGCGCCACACCATTTAATTAAATTTCCGAGAATTTTATATCACTTGGACGTCTCGCTCTTGTCGCTCTCGCGTCAGATCTGCAAACCCAATTTCACCTGCTCTCGATTATTAATCATTCTACAATTATACCATCTTTATGATTTCCTGCAGCAATTTTTTTTTCTTCGAATAAACGATACTTTATTAGGGAAGGGCTCGAGTCGGTTTTGAAAATTATACTCAATAAATTATAACTTTACAGTTGCAATTTAATACTTAATACCTACGTGACATTTGTAAGCTATGTAGAATTAACTTATAATTCTTAGGATAAAAGTACTCATTTTTCTTTTGATGTTAAAAGAAAATTTATGGTCGGTAATGAAGTAAACTAGCTAGTAAAACCTTTTACCTGAAGCGGTACGTTTGAGAATAGTTCAACCTTTGCGACCACAGATAGCGCTGACAAATACATTTTGACCCTTAGCGGTGTGTAATAAATATATCATGGCTATAAATATATTTATGAAGCCAATAAAATTCTGTTTAAACGGAAAACCTTAGGGTTGTTATAATTTGTTTTCCATATTAAATCATATTTTTAAGAATGAATGTATTATTACAAAACTAAAAGGCATTTATTTAGTAATAAAAAATAATTGCCTTAAATAAAATTTTATTTTCTGAATTAAAAAGAAAATACAAGTACGCTAAAAATGCACTACATTCCTCAAAATAATTTAATTAGTTGAGAAATAATCTGTAAAAACCTAGTCAATTGAATTCATAAAAATTAATTTTCATAATGCAATTATTATATGATATATAATAAAATATATATTAACTATTAAAATTATCTTCCACTATAATACTTTCTGTTGAACCCAAATACTAATATTTCCAAAAGTTGAGTTACATAACAATTGTATTATTTTTATACATAACGTGCTACTCCAAATATTTAAGAAATTTAAAGTATTTAACTTACTATTTATTACCAAACTTCATAAATAAAACTCCTTTGTAAAGTAGTAACTCAAAAGAATTTTACCAACTACACAAAAATCGCCTCAATAATAAATAATTGTTAGTTAGAATTAAGTGTACATTTAAAAAATTACAAACTACGAACTAAACTATATTCCTCAAGTAAACAATTATCCGAGCCAATAACTACTTTTTGTCACTTCCGCTTGAAAAATGCAAGGCAAACATGGGATCTGTAAAAAACGCGCACAGCACATAGAAGCGGAAACAAAGCAGCGAGCGCGCTCATATACAATTTAGCTACTCGCGCTCCCTGCAGCGTAACTACACACCGTCGATTTCCGCTTTCACGTAACTTTACTAATCCTAATTACTACTCCCACTCCACTCCGCACCCATAGTCGGCTATTATTCCGAGGCGGAATTTTCCGCCGTTAGCTCGCTCGCTTGGCCGGAAAATCCAAGAAAAGCTATGACTAAATCGATCCGGTAAACGTGCGGGCATTGGAATTTGGGTTTTTCGTATGCGTGGTTGCCCGAAAAGAACACTTGTGCATCCTTCGCCGAAAGGATAGAGATAGCAAGTGGGTGGAAGGGAGACAGAAGATCGGTGGAGGGATAGTACGCACCCCCGTACGCGGCCCTTTTCAGATCGATCTGTGCGCCACGTGCTGAAGTGAGTGACGTGCAAAAAATATATTCCATGCCGCGCTTCGAACTTATGCCGCGGCTCCAACCAATATATATATATATTTATTCGACGGAGCCTTTACCCGTCGTTTATTTTAACCTGCTGGTAGGGCGAAACTCTTTCATAATAATCATTTTAAAGAAAATTAAAATATCATTGAAGTATCTATTAATCTAACTCGTGAATTAAAAATTTTTCGATCAAAATTACTTGTACCTATGGAAATGTGTCTGCGACTAATATCAATATGCAATTGTAGGTGCCATTTGCTCAGGCACTTGCTTCTTTGCTTAGACCGGCGAGGCAAGAATTATTTAGCAATTGCAGAATAATGAGCTTACAATATCCTTATAAATATTTATACCCTGAATGGATCAATAATTATACCTCAAACCCCTAGAAATCCCTAGAAGAAGGTTCTTTTAGGGGTTCTTCTTCGAAACAAAACAAATAACAGACAGTAAAATTTCAAAGTCTTTCATATATTTTAATCAGCTTAATTAACTCTTCTAAGCCTCTTTAAATAAGTATACGGATTTATCATTAAGGTGTAACATGGACGAGTTTAACAGGCTTAATAAGAATTAAATTACAGTACTGAGAATGCATTTGAAGGAGACATGAGCATCGTTAATAAAGGATTTGCTGATGTAGATAATGACGAGGAATTACGGAAACAAAAAATAAACGATAGGAGTCAACTTTTTCGCGCACGAGCGCTTATCAGATTCACCGCCCAGTCGGGATCCCTCCGCAACAAATAGGATTCGGAGACGCGAGCGCGCGTTGTTTTTTTAGTAGCGGCATCGGCGGCGCTGTACAAGGTAGTGACACATTGCTCGAGATTGATACGTCGTCGATCACGAGCGCGCGGGGCATTGACGAGGGCGTAGACGGATCTAGTGGCGCTGGGTTACTCGCAAAGACTGACACGCCAGGAGACAGAGCCCACGTCACCCTCCCTGTATCTTCCAACTTCCTTCTCTCTCGCGAGCGCTTTTGCTTTTCGCCGTCTTCTTTTTGCCAGTTTTTCATCTGCCTTTTTCTCCATTATGAGGTTCTTTAGACCCTTTTTTCTATTTTTATCCGTTGTTCAACTTTTATAACTAGTTTTTCAATTTTTAAATAACAGTTTCTAAAGTGAGTTTTGATTTCATGGTTATAACGGACTGAGTTGATTTTCGATGTATTAATATTTATCTTGTATTTAAATATATATAAATTTAAATAATTTTTAAAAAATTGAAATAAAATCAGGAAATAATTGTCGTAAGGCCCCTATGAAATAAAAATTTAAGTTTCCTAAGGAACAGCAATGAACGACAAAAATATGTTATATGTAATAATGGTTCAATAGACTTTCTAATTTTAAATACATACTTAATTTTTATTGTCAGAATAAGTTTTTTTTATATTTTAAGTTAAAACTCCCTGTAATTTCTTCTTCCCTGTAATTTAAACTTCATTACTGAAGTTTAACCAATAGCTTTATTCAACCTTATAAAACTACAGCGGCTATTTTTTATTTGATATCACAATAAAAGTACTTCTTTGAACTAATTAACTAAATTTAAAATTAATTTTTCCCCCCTCATGTATCTTTATTCTCCCCTCCATCTCTCCTCTAATTGATATCACTCCGCTCATTCAAACCCTTTACATGCGGTATCGCGTACATCCCACCCCTGGAGGGGGAAGCTCGCGCGCGCGCACCAGCCATCTTTGAATGATGTATGGCAACGGTTAGGAGGTCGCCGTTGCGGCCATCGCTCAAACCCGCGGTAAAGGGAGATGCCGGCGGTTTTGTCCGAACTCGCGCTGCTTTTACTTCTCCGTTGCTCCGCGATCAGCAAGGCGCCGTCCCAAAAGTATGCGCCTGGGTGAGATCCCGGGAAACGTAGTCGCCGAGCTTTCTCTCTCCCTCCCTCCGTTTCTCTCTTTCTCTCTTGTTCCCGCCCTCGCGCAACCTCCCAAACTTGCGAAATTACTTTTACGCCGGCACGCGGCCCGCTTTCACGTGGGATTCTAATTTCGTAATGTCGAAGTTCGAGAAAGAGAAAGAGAAGAGCGCCCGCTCGGGATTTTATTGCATTGTCGTCGACACCGCAGCGTTGGGATCATTGCATTATTCATACTTTGACATGTGTTTCGGACTTATTACTGATGATCCCGCGAGCCTTGATGCGCAAAGTTTTTGGTTCGAGTTTTATTTCTAATGCTCCGAGATTGGGATTATGCTAATTCTAAGACGGCACCACCGGTAGCGAGACATTGTATTGCAACCGCTTTAATTAAAATTCAACTTGTTTTTGTTGAAATTTTCCAAAAAAGTTCATTTAAAATTTGAAATTTTGAGCGTTTCAATAATTCGTAATGATTTTTATTAACAATTTTTATTTCATATTTACTTATTCTTAAGTAAGAATTGTTTGTATAAGGAACTACAATTAAAGTGAGTGTCTATGTCGGCAAATCTTGCCAAATATGGCTTCTTAAGACTGTACCGAACTTTTAGTTTTCGAAGTAAAAAATTTACCTTCATAAACCTTTTAACTCGTTAAGAAGTGTAATAAATACATTGTCGACCCATCCATAATGACTGGCTTTTTTAAATGAAGCTGAAGCTGGCAGCCACATCTAGCAGCGGGACGGTCACAATACCATATTTCACCATTTCATATTTGGTAT
>UXGC01001521.1:0-21403 GCA_900480045.1 Eurytoma adleriae | reverse complement strand
TAAACATAATAGTAAATCTTAGTTTCTAATGTATTAAAATATTACAACCACAAATCTTAATTTATATTATAAATATAAAGTATATAAATAAATTAAAATATCTTAATATTTATTGTAATACCCCGTAGAAGTAATACCCCGTAGAAAGAAAGTATGCACAAGTTTTGTGCACAATTAGAATTCGTGCATAAATTAGTGCATAATTTAAAAATTGTGCATACATTTTTACATAATTTTGTGCACGGTTTTCGCGTGCACGCGAAAATCGTGCAGCACTTTATACAAAAATATATGCACAATTTTTAAATTATGCAAAAATTTATGCATGAATTCTAATTGTGCATAAAACTTTTATTCTCCTTCACAGATCCGCAATTGCCGAAATCGAAAAATTGTAATTGTTCAAAATCTGAAAATTGAAATTTGAAGCTTTTCGCTCCTTCCTGGAACTTTCTGTGCGATATATCGTTACTGTCAATTTCTGAAAACCAGAAGATTTAGGCGCGCTTCGCGCACTCTGTAGTATGCATACCTACTTAACCTTTATAAAAAAAAACAATTTAAATTCTTTTTAATTACCTCTCTCTAAATCGAACTCGAAAAATGAGAAAAGCGAGCTAATTTTAATAAAGGATCGCTCGCTAAAATTATATTATAGATCTTAACAACCTTACATTCTTGTAAATTAAAATTCCGGCGTGAAACCGCATATGCGGGCAATTTTCACTCGAGAAAATTCAAAATGTCCCTCTGCCAATTTCTTCGATCGAGAAGCGACATTTTTTGTAAATTCCAATATACGAATGTTTTGGGATGCATGCCGCGTGCTCGATGCAAAGCTTGATCGCACGAATCGATCCATGTTGAAACTATTCAATCCGTGTTTGCACACATCGATCAGTGATTGCACAAATCAATTTGTTGTGCTACAAACGTCTGCAAAATCGATCCGACCTGACTGAATTTCCACTGTTGATACCGCCTCTCATCGTACACATCCTTAAATGACCATGTAAAAGCTCATTTCCCTTCTCCTAATTCGTTGATCGAAGACAGACATTACATTGGATATTTAGTGGAAAATTACGGAAAGTAGTCACCTCCCTTACCAAAATATCCTGCAGAAATACCTGCAAGATTTTTATCAATTGAAAATTTTAAATTATAATAAATTTTAAGAAAAGATTATTTTGCAAGTCTATTTTTATGAAACCACTACAATTAGTACAATTCCACTAAAAAATAGTGAAAAATGCTCCACTATTCAGTAATTAGGGAAGCAAGTTTCACTAAGTAGTTTTAGTGGTTTTTCACTAATTCAACTTTAGAGGGGAGTTTATCAGCAAAATTTTCTACATGTGCACAAACTCTATCATCCTTAAGGTCACAATCATTTGCAATTTTTTTAATAGTTTTAATGCAGGGGAACTCTTGCATGTTTGCATTTAACGTTATGATCTGCATTACATTTTAGTATGCATTTAACGTTATGATCTACATTATATTTTAGTAATCTTCTAACGAACATTTTATGATTGAAACCATATATGCTGAACTAAAACAGAATTTGAAAAATAATGTAATACTTGTATTTCTTTTTACTACATCGACATTTTATTAATAACTAAAAACCTAAACAGTGCGTTTCTTGAACATTACTTGTTTGTTGATATTCAGGGCAAACTCAACTGAAAGTACTGAATATACTAAAGAAGTTAGTGTGGTTAAAGGCAAAAGAATAAAAAAATAATGTTGACATAAAAAAACTAAATGTTTAGTTCGCTCTTGCCTCCAAACAAAGTTACGAATTTCAGTTAAGTATATTCTATGAACGAGTACTTATCTTGATTCGTTCTTCAAACGAGGCGAATACCGCTCTATTTTATAGGCCTTTAACATACATCAGTAGAGTTTTCGATCTCCGACGGAGACTCGGCATCCAAACGTACGATCAGCGAGGCGCTATTGTTTCTTATTTTACTGATAAAGTAAAAAGCTTCTAACTTCTTGAAATTTACTCAAATATTTCATCAGTATCGAAAATATATTCACGACTAATATTTTTCGATGAGTTTAATTGTTTTATGTTACAATTACCCCATCGAGAATTAACGCGCATCAAGGTTTTCATGGCTTTGCAAAAACTTGAACATGTAGTTCAATCATTTTGAAAGTGTGTCAATATTTATTTGAAAAATTCTATCACATTTTATTTATTAGCTTGAGTAATAGGTATCCTTCTTAAATGAAAACTATTATAGCAAATTAGACGAATTTTTCTTCATTTATACTTCATTAAAAAAAAATATGTTCATATGTTTAGTTCATTTTTTGTTAAACTATTTACAGTTAATGTATAAGCAGTTTTCAAACAAACAAGTGCATAAAAATGTTAAATGTAATGTTAAAAATTTAACGCGTCGCGCGCATAGGATTGAGAGAGAGAGAGAGAGAGAGAGAGAGAGAGACTCGGCAGCAAAAGTGGAGGCGCGCGTGGAGAAGGCGCTGCGCCGCGCGGCCACGTGTACACTTGGCGGAGCACCGAGATTTCGGCGCCTCCACCGCCTCCACCAGCCCTGGCGCGACCGGACACTCGGAAAAAGAGAATTAAGTGTTCTCCCCATTTCCCCTTTGTGTGCGTGTGCGTCTTTCAGGAGTTCAAGCGGGCGGCGGTTGGCCCGCAAAGAAAACCATCGTCGAGAAGCCCGACTCCATCCCGGGAGTCCGAGCGTCTGCGAATCTCCTCTGGGTCCGGCCAAGCTAGCCGGGCAGGACCCTTTTTGGTATTTATTAAAATACCTGGCGCCCGTTATCGTTAGCGTCAACGAAAGCGCCCACGCGTAGTAGTGTCGGGAAAATACACTATTACACACTTTATACAGTAAATGTACAATACAGGGTACCTGTAAAGCGCCATAACAGCAATAAGCGCAATAATCCTAAAAGGTAACTGGAATGTATTGTCGCTCATAATTAAAAAAGAACATTTCATTCTTTCTTATGAAATAAAAGAACAGATAGATTTTTGAAAGGAAAAATAATGTAAGTCGCAAGTTTCTTTTGCGCAGAAATAAATCTCGTAAATTCTTGGGAAATCCACGAAAATTGTATTTGCAGTCCCATAAGACGTGTTTTTCCCTCAAGGATCATTAAATGACCTAGTTGACGTTATAAATGTTATAAATGTAATAAGCGTTTTCTTTTCATTAGAAGCGACAAAAAAATGCAGATAGTGTTTTAAGAATAGTACTTTATCCATTCCTATAACGGCGCTTTCAATCTCTCGAGGTTGCATCGCTAGCAGTGTCTTTAAAGAGGCTTCAGTCTCGGCTTGAGCGTAACTCCGATTTTGATGCTCAGCTGCCCAGCTTGACGGAAGAGCGAGCGCATGAGGACCGCATCGAAAGAAGCCTCGAGCTTGAGTACGACGTTCTCTATCAGGCAGACCCGGCCGAAGCGAACGCAGCTCTCGATTTCACGGTGGAGATCCTTCTTAGTCATTCTCAGAGACGCCCTCGTCGATCCCCCGATACTACGAGGAAAGCAATCTTTTCCGGTAGATATCGTCGAAGAGTCACAAGTAAGCCATGGCTCCTGAAAGATAATTGCAAGAATAGTAGTCAATGGAAGCGTTAAAAAAATTTGTATTAAATGCTGCAGCGCGATCCATAAGAACTTTACTTCGTTATCTTTTATTATTTCTTTATAATGGCGTAAAAGAGTAGGGATCGCTCAGAAACATTGTAATGTCATGCATGTGCAAAGATTATATTCGTAACTATTATGTAGAAATATCATTTATCATACGTCTTTTCAAAGTATATCCCATTTTTATGAAAGGTAGGTCGCAATAAACGCAGAAGAACCATCTGTTATATGGATCGTGCTACGTATAGGCAATTTATTTATTATCGGCTGACATGAGAATGTCGCCGACTACATTCGTTAGAGCTTGTCGAATCTCCTTGACGGTGACGAGCCATCAAATCTGCTCGCTCACCGTTTTTGGTTCTCGAGCTCGGCCTTTTTCTCATCCTCCTGGCGGAATTTTTCCTGGAGCGCTTCCAGGTCTTCTTCGACACTTTGCAACTGTGCCAGGGCGACGGTTAGGATCTGTTCCGTAAGCGCCAGCTCCTCCTCGGCCTTCTTTAACGCCAACATCTTCGAGGCAACGCGCAGTGTTACCCAGTAATAATTGTACATAGTGTGGACCCAGAGGTCAACGCGAGTGGCAGGCCTTCGATATCGTCGCTACTTTTTTCAGCTGGAAGTCCGGATTCTCCACCTATACCCTTAGCATCTGTATCAACTCCTCGGCGAGATCGTCCTTGTACCGCTCGAGCGAATGAAGAAAAAACTGGGCGGCATCGAGAAGGATTTGACTGCCCTGCGTCCGTCGTTCACCTTTTTCTCTAGTTTTTCTCCCGCAATCTAGAAAAAATTGTAGTCTTTTCTTATACTTTTTATTAAAGAGATAATAATTTTGTTAGCAAAATCTCTACCTTGTGTGGTTTCACTTTTTTTTCTTATACAGATCGGTTCGATGACCAATATTACACCGACTGGTGGTCGGTGCTTCACTGCTTTCACCTCGGTTATGTCGCCCTTCTTTAACACCTTCAAACTCTCCTTTGCGGTAGCCAGCATTTGTCGAGCGGTATCTGTGAAGTACATATCAAGTAAATTTTAGTCAATTTCGTAAGCTGAATTTAGTAATTACAATTGTAATGCTTTATGCAACTAATATGGAAAAAAAATGTGAATTTAATATGGAATAAAGATACATTTATAGCAAATCAATTTTACGTTTTAATATAAACGTTTAAATGTAAATATGTGGGAAAAATAAAAATGAGATTGAAGTCGTTCTATCTGAAAGTAACAGAAATTTAAATTTTACTTGTTTAAACTTGTATTTTTATACACTTCAAAAATCTCTACTAAAATTGTAACAGTTCCTCGTAAAATTTATTGTACGTAGCTTTCTTTTAAACTTTACTGTAAATCTTAGAAATATGGCAGTAGCGGCGGTTGTCACGCCCAGCTGCCTCACAGCGTCGTCGTGGCTATATCGTCTCGTGGGCCCGTCGTCGGGTCGTCATTTGGTAGCGGCAGTACTGTTGCGCCGTTGCTTCGGTTGAAAACAAGACAATGAACGTACCTCTAAACTTCTTCTCCTCGTTAAGCCAAGGGACGACAGTACTCGGTAGTGTGTTGCTTCTCCCGCCGGTGGTGCCTGTGGTGGACCTCCTAGGGCTCAAACTGCGCCTGTGTCCGTTCGATTTCTTCTGCGGCCAAAAAATCGAGAAGGATTTGTTGTCGAGAAGGAGTGGTTGCGTACAATCAGCTGCAGTGTTAGTGTCAGGCTCAAGATTTCCATACTTTGGACTCATCGACGCTGACATCGCCTTTTCAATCAATTGTAATTTGACAGGACTTGCATTGACTAAGAAATAATCGCTTTTCGCTTTAGAGTGATATTTTTCCTGTATGTTATCATTCATGCTGTTTATGAAAGGCGTGGGTTTTGATTTCCTCTTTTGGGTTACTGTAAATAAGTCAGTGAGGGGCTTCATGATTTATTGGAGATGGATGTGAAATCCGGCTAAAAATATTTATATTCATTCATACAATATTTATATTTATGTTCATACAATTTTATTATAATAATGTAATATTAAACAGTATACTTTGACCATACCTCTTTCTTTACTTATGTACTACAATTGGCTTTGTCAATGTACCATCAGCAATAAATGTTGGATTTACATGAATAATAAATTGTCAAGATACAAGCAATGGAAGTATACTTGACAATAGCTATACAGGATCAATTGTGATGTGGTCTGGAACATCCAACGATAATAATTTAATAGTGAAAATATCATTTCGTGTTTGTCGCAATTTCCACATTTTTTCTCTTGTATTATCATCCACTTTTTGAAAAACAGCCACATTCTACAGGAAATATTAATTAGAAATTAATTTAAATAATTTACCTTCTCAGAAATATCGCAACATGTTTGTACAACATCTCAAAAAATGATTGATAAACGATCCATTTACATTCGTGACTAGTGAATCCATGAGATAAAATGTAGTGCCTTCATCGTCCCAATAAATATGCCTGGCTTCTATATCGTATGCTATCCATTCTCACAACCATTCTTATAACTGATTCATTTACTCTCGTAATTCTATGATCTATATTGTTAGCAAATCCTTACAACGACGATAGTGGAATATCAAACTTTTTATGTTATCGACGAGTACAACTAAATGTACAGTAACAATGTTCATTTTGCAGAAGTTATTCTTTTCAACATGAAATTAAAAAAAAAATAAAAATTTTTCATAAATAATTTTTCATGATGACTCTGACTCGCCATTTCTCCTTTAATTAACTCCACTACACTTGCATGTCACTATTTCATACTCGTTTGAAACTTGTACTCTCGATCTATCTCGAAGATATCATCATTCATACTTTATATCTGATTATTTTATCCACTTTCAACAGTCACATATGGATAAACACTCCTATTTACAACAAACCTGTTAATTCAATTAACATTGAGGAAAACAACATTGTCTGTGACATTCTTTAGCAGATTATTTACCCCACATGAGTTAAATATTTATGTATATTAATTTCTAAATTAGTTTAGTTATTGTACGAAGACAGATAGTTAACTTTATGAAATTGGGAATCGTGCATAAAATGTTGCAACTGTTCTTCAGAAGAAAATACTTAAAAAATTAACATAATACTTAAAATCATAATACATAAAAAATTAACGTAATACTTAAAATCATAATACTTAAAAAATTAATTATTTTGTAAGTTATTTTAAGCAGTAAATAATTTTGTATTTGTAAGTGGCTTTTTGCGGCACGACTTTTTCATGCTTATATTGGTAAGCAAAGCGTGTTTTGGCTTTCCTTTAACTTTCATAACTTTTGGAAAGGTCAATTTTTTATGAATTTCTTCTTTACGATTTATTTTTTCCATACTTATTTTTGTACGTTTTTTAATGATATTTACATTCTTGTTTTCAACCCAAGCATTTTTAATTTCTTGTAAAATGTTATTTTTTCTTGTTAATGTCTTTAATGAGTCAGAATTGACATTAATAGAATGTAATAATTGTGACATCCTTTTTCGCTTTTTAGGCACAGTTAATGTTGCTATTGATTTCATGTCACTAATAAAATTCAGATTTTGTAGTTCACCAATGATTTCGTCAATTTCGGTAATTTCGTGGGTATCATTCAAAATTACTTCTACTGATACACCTTTTGACCACTTGTTAATTAATTCGTAAATGGTTTTGATTTTCTGTACAAAATCATTTCCGCAGCATAAACTACCTACACGGATTAAGTCTTCTATAAGTTGATTTATTTTTAAAATTTGCAGTTCTTTATCTGTCATATTGTACGTTTTTTGTGAAATCTGTTCCGAAATGTGTTGTGTAGTACACTTATCTTCAGTAAATAACCAATGTACCTCTTTACAATTTTTTTTTGTCCAACGAACATTACATAATTTTTCTTCAAATAATGGTAACTGTTCCTGATATCTTGCGGTGAAAATATGACGACACGGTAGTTCATAAGAATTGAAAATAATGCAATTGCATTTTGTAACAGATGTCAAACAATTAGTTTTTGCAATTTTATAATTACCATTTTCATCAACTACATTGTTGTCGAATGTTATGCAATTTGTATTAGCTAATTCTTCTTGAACTATTTGAAAGGGCTTATTCATTAATAAATCGGCATATTTCTTTTCATTATCAGTTGAAAGTGGCAGAGTAGAACCAAAATTCTTCATGATACTCCTCTTATTTTCCGACTCATGAAAATTTTTCCATAAAATAAATTTTTTAATTACGTTAGCAAATGAATTCATTTTTCCTATTGTAGATTTTAATTTTTGATTTATTGATTCGCATCTGTTGTTTGTTCTATTGTAAAAAGTTCCTTTATGGACACCATAACAAGTCCATTCATATTTAATATCATGCCAATTTTTTATAAAATATTCCACTACACAAAGTGGTAAAGTTTGTACTTTTTGAAACAAAAATTCATATTCTGCATCATGTTTGGCATAAGCTATTTTTTTTAAAGTTTTTAAACTTTCTTCTTTTTCATCCTGCGTTAAGCACATTTTTTGAATCTCTCTCTTAAAAATTTGCAATACATGAAATAAACAAATCAGTAATGTTGTATTTGGAAAAAAAGTTTTTAGTGAATTCCTCTGTGTAACATTTTTATCTGTCATGAAAAACTTGATTTTGTGCATAGATTCATTGTGATGTTTCTTAAATGATTGAATTAACCAATCGTATGTTGGTTGATCCTCTCGATTTACTAATGCTACACCAACTAATTCACTTAACTGATTGCAATCTTCTACTAAGAATATAATAACTGTGAAATTGTGCTTTTCTAATTTATACGTCCCATCAAAATAAACAGTTTCGCCCCATGCTTTTAGTGATAGTATCATATTTAATGTTGTAAAAAATAAACCTTCAAAATTATTATCTTCTTTTAAAATATCGACTTTAGCCCCTGTAAAAATGAATAACAGAATTGGAAGTATTAAACATTTACTATAACACTGGTACCAGAGATAGCAACAAAAGTAAATAATTGTTTTTCCAACCAAATATTTAAAAAAGTCAGTAAAAGAAAAAATATTGAATTTCGTACCTTCCTTTTTCAAAAATTCAGTCACACTTGATAATTCATCTATATCAGCATGTCCCATTTTATTGGCAATATTTTTTAAATCCCTTGAAGTAACTGTTATTCCATATTTTTCCTGTACTTCTTGAATTAGATATTCTCTCTTACATTGTAATTTTATTGATTCATGAACAAATAACTTTGCCTCTGCAGTTAATCTTCTACATTCCGGAATGGGGTCCAACTAAAATTAATAATATATTAATTATATTATAACCTTATAAACTTACTTATTCTATCAATGCTTTAGGGCATCACCTCTGTATTAAAATGATTTTCATGTTCTAAATTAACTTGCGAAATACGTAAAAACTGTCCACATCTAGTTGCATGAATTCTTATGCTTGCAGGGCAATTTACTTTCAGAGATCTGTAATAGAATAGTATTTTTACCAGACATTGCCTTATTCACTAGGCGAATACTGCCCCCTTGGCTTCATTGAGTATGCTAAGTATAACCATTTTCCTAGTAATGTAAAAAACACTAATAATAATGCAATGACAAAAATTACCTTTTCTTTCTGATTGACTGCACTGATTTTGATTTACTTTTGCCATGTTTACAAACAAAAAGTATTTGATGATATATAATATCTTTCTTTAATTCTCTTTTTATTGTACAATTCGGTCCTTCCGGAAGAGACTTTTCTATGACAAAATACTGTTTCACATCTGTCATGTACTTATGTAAAAATATTTTCAGTTCATTATATGTAGAAAATTGCATTCCTATCCTTGGCTCTAATGAGGTCATTTTCGTTCAATAAGTCCAACAGTTTCGATAGCAAAATACTCAGAGTTGGTTATATAAGTAGCGGTAAGCTCTACACTGACACACCAACAAAACTTTTGGTACCATGTACACATCAAGAGCGACGCGGACCAACCACCTCCCTACGTCGCGTGCCCAACGTTGATGTTTTTTTATACTCTACACATTAAATGAAGTAATTACTGATCTTTGTACACTATCTGTAAATTTTCAAGCTTTTGTGATTGTATAAGCAGGTGTTCTCAAACCTTATCCAAAATTGTCAACGAACTGCCAAGGATCTTTTGTATCTATTTACTTTGTAAATGTTAATTATAACACTTAGCTCCACAGTACTATTCATCTTAACAACTGCAAATAATGAAACAAATAGTCATTAATAATTACCATAATGTTAACATTTATCGACGCATAAACATTTCGGAACAGCAATCCGCGACACATGAATGGGTCCGCTGTTTTATATACTAATGCTCCATTATTGAAATACAAAGAATCGAGCATTAATATATAAAACTGGAGATGGAATGGATCATGGACACGCATAGAAATCAATTTGTTCCATGCATCACGTCCCGTGCATGTTGGCACACCCGCCACGCTTTTGTAAAAATCCTGCCGCGGTGATTTCGCCATTGCGACGCTTTTCAGCCGGCGGCCACGCAACCATTTTGATATGATGCTCATTTTCAGACAGTGAGTGAAAGAAAGAGTGAGTGTGTAAATGAGTGAGTTAGAAAGAAAGAGTTTTCTGTCCTTGTAAAACGCGCAAAAATGTCGGATGTAATCGAGTATGAAGGAGAGACTCACTCACCTAACGTTCAAAATAATGCTTTTAGTAGCGCTGGATAGGCTATTTAGACTCTGTTCATTAAGAGTGCATTCTTCACTCTTGGGTGGATGCTTTCTTGGAGATTTCAGCAACTGGGCTGGTCTTCTAATTATCGATGGGCTGGTGGTACTGTCACTGATGGAGGCAAATGATGGATCCTGGTAAATAGTATGCACGGACGTGACACGCGCATAAGAAGGCATAAGAATGATTATGACTGCCGACTGCGTATAGTATTAGTATCCGCTGCTGCCCTCTGCCGGCTGCCCTCTTTCTCGATAATTTACGCCACGGCCACGGTGTAATCAGCCGGTGTAAGATAGTGGCCGTTTTGTCGACAGTTGCCTTGTGGTTCCCTTCTCTTTCTCTCTCTTCTTGAGCCTTTCCTGCACAATAAGTTCAGTTCACTGTTCGGTTCCGTTGAAATGCATTGCGAATATATCTGTGTATATATTATACACATAAATATACTCGCTATACTCGTAATGTATTTCAACGGAAGTGAATAGTGAAAACTGAACTTTTTGTGGAAAGACTCCTTTAGCATAAGATTTCAATATGGGGTTTAAATAAATTGTGGGAACTTTTAAATTTCCAGCTTTTGTCTAGAAAAATTTATTGTGATGGTTTTTCTTAAAACCAAACTTAAAAATAATATTAACTTAAAAAAAAAATATTATTTTTTTTATTAAAAAAAATAATAAAAAGTTTAACAATTTATTTTAGATGTACCGATTATTTACTAAAACTATATTGTGTCTTCTGCTATTCATATTTTCTAAAAAAAATAACCAAGTTACAATTTCAAAGTGTTACAGTTAGGAATTAAAAAAATTTTTTCAGTACTTCAAATGTTTCATTTAATTTAATTTTTTTACATTTTCCTCCTCATTATTAATTCTTTTCAATGCATTTTCAAATTCACATACTTTAGTTTTTACTTTTTCATATAAAGTATTTAATCTTTTAAATATTTCAACATCAAATTCGGGAAATTCTGCTAATACTTCTGTAGGTATTTTATTCAATGCTTTCCAATATTTTTCTAATATTCCTATTTCTATATCTTTGAAATAGTTTTGTAAATCGAACTTTTCATTATCTCTCTGAAATTCAATGTTTATTTTTATTTTTGTTCTCATTTATAATTAACTGTATTGTAATTAATAATTTATATTATTAAATATTACCATTATTACAAATATTACCTCAGTATTACTAGAAATTTGTGAATCGCCATTATTTACAGTAATATCCAGTGAAAAATGTGACTCGAGTGTTTTAATATTTATAAAACTATTATCTATTTCTTG
This sequence comes from Eurytoma adleriae, assembly GCA_900480045.1. Taxonomy (NCBI): domain Eukaryota; kingdom Metazoa; phylum Arthropoda; class Insecta; order Hymenoptera; family Eurytomidae; genus Eurytoma; species Eurytoma adleriae. Next base: position 9,723 of record UXGC01001521.1, on the reverse strand, counting down.
AATAAGATCATAAACTTCCTTATCTTCAGACATTGCATTATCTATCTGTTCTAAATCAGTAACTGTTTCAATTGTTTTTGAATAATTATCTTTATTATCTATGGAATCATCAGAAATGTTAATTATATTACTATCACACATTTTTCTTTTTTTTAATTTTTTTGAATTTTTAAATGTATCTACTGAACTACTCTACAAATAAAAATAACGAATGTAAATAAAGAATTATTTACAAAAATGAATTTAAAGAACATTATAATTTTGTTTGAGTTACCATTGATATAATTGAATTATTATTCAACCAAATCAAACTTTTTTCTGATGACGACAAAGGGTTGTCTGTTTCTTCAACTTTCTTCAAATAATTCTCTTTATCACCAAGCGAATCATCAATATTGTAAATCAAATGACTATCGTATAATGATCCATTTGTTTTTAATTTATTAAAATCTTGGAATTCATCTATTGAACTATTCTATAAATAAAGAAACAATATATAAAAATGAAATTCAAAAATCATATTATTGTTTAGTTTTACTTACTATTGATATAATTGAATCGTTTTTCCATTGAGTCAAACTTTTTTCTGGTACTGATAAAAGGTTCTCTGTTTCTTTAACTTTATTCAAATAATTCTCTTTATCATCATTATTGTAAATGAAATTACTATCACATAATGGTTGATTGTCTTCTAATTTCTTAAAATCTGCAGATTCGTCTATTGAACTATTCTAAAAATAATAATGGAACATCGTACAAAAATAAAATGAAAATATTCAAATGATTAATTACTAAAAATTGATATAAACGAATTTTTGATTAAACATTTCGCTTACAATTGATATGATTGAATCACTTTGACATTCAGTCCAAATCCTCCGTGGCGATGATGAAGGAATTTCTGTTAAATCAATTTCTTCAAAAGAATTACCTTCTTTATCGTCAGTATTACGCGTATTCATTTTTTTGCCCAATTACACAGGCAGTATCAAGCAAAATTTTCGCAAATTAAAGTGAAAAATAACAGCTGTAGAATTTACAACGGTGGCACTACACTTTTTTCCACTAAATATGTAACAAAAACTTTGCAGATTTATAAATTCCAGGTCGGATCGTGCGTAACATGAGAAGAACGTGATCTAACCAATAAAGATTGCTTTTCTGACAAAACAAATGTGCGTGACGCCGGTGTCAATGTAATTGCTGTTCCATGACGGCGGTACGTGACTGTCAGGGGGCTATTGTACATGGGCTCCCGAATACCATTACGCCCATTATTTATTATTTATTATTATTAAGTAAAAATGCCATGTTAACGTATTTGACGTATACGTGCGAAAGACAAAAATTATATACTATATCTCTCTCGCAATCAAATGTAGCAATGAGTTAAGCAAAATCTAACGCTTCTCACGCTGTTGTCTAACTTTTAACAAATCTATTGTAATATTTTATTTTTTAACAAATTTATTTCATCTATTTTTTAATACGAACATTGCTGATTTAATTGAAAATTAAATCTTTGCAAATTAAAATTAAAATTATTAGTTCATGTGAAGAGCTTTTGAATTTTAGCGCCGTACCAGACATTTGCCCACGAACCAATCAGGCATGCCAACCAATTATGTTGTGGTTTGTGAGCTTCACAATATTCTGTCATCACTTCCTTACAGCTAGAGGATTCTTAGGCATGCCGGATTCTTAAGTACGAAAAAGCTCTTTAAGGATTAAAAGAAATTAAAAAAAAGTGAGAAAAAGTATTGAATCAAGCTACTTCTAAAGATTTAAGAAAAGAAGTAGTATAATTAACGTACAAAGTAGATCTATTATACTAGCCATCGCGGCACTACCGCGCCTTGTGATAACAAACGACGAAAGACAAGCTACCGCGCCTCGTAATAACAAACGACGAAAGACAAACGAATTATACACAAGGTTGAAGGTCAGCGTGCCCAGCATTTTTCGAAAGCGCAGTTTTATACAAGTCTTTTCATCAGAAAGCATTGTGGCGGCTTTGTGTTTCAAGTCACTTAAGCGTGCGTTCGTCCTGGGCATATTAAAAAATTGAATATTTTATTAGACAAATTAGAATTACAAAAAATGTGTGAAAATAATTTGATTCGTTCTGAAACTACTCTATTGAAAGTAAATGATTACTTTGACAGCTTTGCGGATTTCGAGGTGCTGTTTACGCATTACAAGAAATGCTACAGCTTGGAATATAAGAAAAGATCAACAAAATATATTGAAAATGATACAAAATTAAAAGCAAAAAATATTAATTATAATCCTAACATAGTGTACAAGGAATTTCATGTTTGCTGTGCAAAACAAGGTTTCGATGAAAATTTGAGGTAAATATTAATTACATTATTAATATTTTAATAAAATGAAAACAATTTTGCAAATAATATAATTTTCTTTTTTATAATAGACAATTTGTTGAATGTCCTTCAGAATTAAAATTGGTCCCACGAGATAATTTTACACGATTGCAATTGACAGTTTTTAACGAAGAACATAATCATTTAATTGAGGTACATTCATTTATTCATTTTCATTATTTATTATTCAAAGAATCATTCCACATTTTATTACAAATAATATTTTACATTTTATTTTACCTTTTACAGTTTAAAGATTGTGAAGAAACAAACAAAGCCATTGCTATAGAAAATCTTACTAAAAAGTTGATAGCTAAGTTAACAATAATGGATGACGAACAATGCAACAAGAAAATTGAACGCATCGAAGAAATAATTGATAGTAGCTTTTCGAACAGTGAAAGTCAACTTCATGTATCTCTTACCAGGAATGTTGTAACTGTTTTTGAGTAAGTAAATATTTTAATAATTCTTTTTTATGGCGTTTTGCTTTTTATTAATAAAATAAATTTATTTACTAACTTCCTCTCTTTTCTTTGAATGTTATTTTTTTATTTTTCTGTTGACAATATTTAGGCAGCCCAATATTTACCTAATGTCATTCATATCATTTTTTTTTATTGACCTCATGTCTACTTCTCGTACCATACTGTTACCATAGTGTAATGAACTTGACTCTTACCTTTTATACTTGTTCACATAAGCAACCGAATACATTTTCATTTGTGGATATTGTTAAATAATTTACAGTAGCGACAAGACAGAACTAAAAGTCAATGATGAGACAAGTTGTTTGACAGAAAAAGCACCAGATGCAGATGCAGATGCAGATGCACCAGATCATAATGCTTCACCAAAATCTTTACAAGAATTACACAATGTAGCTGCAACTGCAAACTTCCAGAAAAACAGTAAACAACATAAGTAAGCATAAATTTTCTTGCAGTGATGTCTTGCCATTCAAGCATCGTTTAATTTACTATTTTTTCTGTAAATTGAAGGAGTTCTTAGTTAAATTATTTTCATCGAAGTTGGAAATCATAATAATTAGATTGTACTAAAATTTATTTATAATCATGTTTTGTAAGTAAGAATTCACTCGACTCACATAGTCAACTAAGAACCACCGTAATGTAATAATTTCATTCGGTTTGTTTCATTTTTCTTAAACAAAATATATTTCATCATGTTACGTTTCTTATTTTCATATATTTCTTCTTAAAAAATTTACTTGTCTCCGCTGTTCTCTTCATGGAATTATTCATATGATGTATACAAACAATACCTTCTCTCATTTACTTTCATCATAACAAATTTATTTTATGTACTGATCTCCCTCTTCTTAACTTGTTAATTACACCTAATTAATATCATTATAATAATTATATATTAAACATTTTTTTTAAATTGCAGTGATAATAAAATTATCATAGATAACACTGAAGTGAAAGATGCAACTTCTTTATCAGTGAAGCAAAACAATGAAATTCTCACAGCTGATTCCTTTGAGTACTCAAATGAAAATGAATTTGAAATGTAAGTAAATATTTCGCTTTCCCTTTGTTATAATATATGCTGTTTTATAATTTCATTCTTCAATCGTTAAGGAACAAGACTGCAGCCAAGTTGGCAGATACGGATAACAATGATGCAAAAGAATCTGGAACTTGTTTCACAGAAACTACAGTGATACCAAAATTGAAAGCTACTGAAAAAAAATTAAAAATTAGTAAAGCAACTACAGTAAAGCAAATTGCAAGTCGCACTGAAGAAAATAAGTAAGTATAAATTTCTTTTTATGCCACATTGACTTTCAATGAATGGTAGTCAGGTAGAAAGTCAAAAAATGCATCTTTTTCCAAAGTGAAAAATGTCATTTCAGTCTACCACTTCACTTTTTTATATCATTATTTTTTTTTACTTAATTTTTTTATTAACTTAATTATTAGTACTTAATTATTAGTAGACCCAAAATGGTAATTTAGAGTTTTAAATCAAAGGTCAAACCATTATTAATTGTACTGTTCGTTGAGTCTTCAAAGAAATGGTTCAATGTAGGGAACATTTTTGTGAAACCTTGTTACTAATTTTTAAAGCTTATAACTCTGAAAATTGATTGAAATATGGTGAACATTATATTTTTCTTTATTTCTATACTGCTTAAGCATATTTACATTCATATAAATATAGAGTATTCGTTAGAGAATATTTTTTTATTTACATTTCTCACATTAAGTGCAACATCCCACTTTCCAGTTTTGTTTTTCGTACAAAAAACACCTGTATTTAATGAATTATTCATGAAAAATTCATAAAATATATTACAATAATACTTTTTGCCACTTCCCAATATAATTCCCTTATGAAAACGTCCTGCAGGATGTTTTTCGTAAGGGTTTATTAAATTCCTTTACCTCTCTTCAGCTTTCACTGTTCTTCCTATATCATTTTCACATTCTCGGCTTTTTATATACTTGTACGTTGTACTGTACTAAAACAAATAGCATGATTAATCGCGCAATCTCTTATGCAATATCTCATGCGATAATTGGGCGATAATCGGTGATCGTGCAATAATCGCATGCCGTTATCGACCAAAATATGACGCGATTATAAATTGCACGAAAATCGCGTGATTATTACACGATCGTACACTTTTAAATTAGTAAGTTTTGTAACAATTTATTAATTTTTTATAACTTTCCTTTCATACAGGGTATAAAAGTTTCCTTGTATAAAGGGTTTCGGCCCGTTAAAGTTTAAAATAAATAAATAAATAAATACAGTTCTTAGCTTGGGAATGACATAGTTGCGCGATAACCGAGTGTTATTATGGTCGATAATGGCACGTGTGAGAAATTACATGACAGATTATGCAATTAATTACGCAATCTTTTTTGAAAGGATACAGATTCTCTTAATTCGTTAATCTCACATTATAATATCTATAAATTATAAATTTTATTTTAATTGTAGTGACAACAAATTACTCGCACATAAATCTGTTATGAAAGAAGCAAGTTCATCAGAAGCAAGTTCATCAGTGAAGCAAATTAATGAAATTGCTAGCGATTCCTTTGAGTATTCCAGTGGAGATGAATTTGAAATGTAAATGAAAATTTTACTTTCCCTTTTTTTATCAGTATTTCTTATTTTATAATTTAATTATCCTTTTATTATTCAGGAGAAAAGCTGTTGTCGAATTATCGAATCCAAATAAAAAAGATGGGAAAGAAGGAAAAATACCGCGTTTAAGGAAGCCAACTTGGAAAGTAAAAAATAGTACGAATCTGAAATCAAATTCCAAAAAAAGTTCAGGAGTTAGGTATGTTTCTACACATTACCATACAATAAAATTAAAGATATATCTGTACAATATTTAATTTCTTTCTCTCTCATTATGTTATGTAGAGGAAAGACAAGGTCAACACCAAAAGAAAGTCTAGTTGGCAGTACTGTTTCAGTATACGTAAGTGAAGACGAAGAAACTTCAAAAACTGTGTCACTTCCAGTTAAACCAAAAGTCTTAACTTCTGTTACATCAAAAGAAAATCAATTGCAAGTAAAGAAAATAGCATTTAAAAAGATTAATACTTACCAAAAAGTTTTAAATATGTTGAATTGGATGGAAATTCCAAAAATTCACATGGAAAATTCCTTAAATGGAGAATTCAAAATTTCTTTGGATAATTTAAATGCACAAGCACTCCCAGAGGCTTTAGTAAATATAGATAGACGGGACATCAATCTATTACAAAGCAACCTGACGTCTACGTCATTTACGAAATTAATCGATATGATTAATGAAAAGAAAGAATTGAAGTGGATATGCTCTCTGTGCAAGGAAGAGGATACTGGACTAAAATGTATTTATTGCGATTCTTGTTGCAAATGGTTCCACTATAAATGCGTCGGCATCACAAGAAAACCACGAAGTGATTTCTTTTGCATGAGCCCAAGCTGCAACCTACTGCAGAGTTTATAAGAATTAGTTTATAACAGAGTTCATTTAAGAATTGTTGAAGCAATTCCGTATTAAAACATAGGTGTTCTTTTTATTGCATACAGTTATTATTCTCATATAAGGAAAATTCTACGTACTTCATTCGTTATACGGGTTTCACTGTATAAACAGTAAAATCGTATGTTCAAAAATTGTTTCACCTATTATGTAATCAATAAATTAATAAAAAAACTTTCACAATACATTCGCTCAAGCATTTTTTTTAAACCCTGTACGTTATTTTTATATGTTATTTTTTATACGATTCCTTGTATATTCCTCGTTTTCCTCATTTTTCGAGTAAAAAATAATGTAGCTGCTCGGTTGAAGAAATTGGCAATTTTGCTTTATACTAGTATACCTGTTGTACTTTGCACAAAAATATAAACAACATAAATAAGATAAAAATTGAATAATTTTTTTAAAATAATATTGTTCAACAATGTTACTTTTTTAGGTAAAATACAAATTACTAAGGTTTCCTATACACAGTTACTCGTACCGAAATTTCAATAACTACTTTTTGTCCATTGCACATTATATTTTTTTCTTATTGATTTATAGAAAATGTAGAGACATTTACCGATATTTTATATAATTATTATTATTGAAAGATGTACGAATCCTCATCGAAAATTAAACAGAATCTGATCGGATTGAGACCAACTGCATGTTGTTCGAAATAGGTAACTTATGAAATTTGTGGTTACGGATCGATCGAGGCATCGGCGCCTTGTAGTCTCGTAAAAGCAAATTTCCGCGTAAAATCACATATCACTATATCCGACCAAGGCACCATCGCAGTTACAGTTCAATTACCTTCTGAGCAACATTTAAGGCTACCACAATTCCACTGACCATATGCTCGTCCAAAATTGAAAATACTTCTAGTTACGAATTTTTTCGACGAATATCCATTATTTTTTGAAGTCGTCGAAGTTTTATATGATTGTGTGGGAATACGTGCCGCGAGAACGAAAAATCGCCCTGATCATAATATATAGCCACCTAAACCGCATCACACTGATAAATCTTACAAATCCATACGTGTCAAAATCAAAAAATATTTAAAACATTCAAGTAGATTGCTATAGTAATTGTTGTAAATTTTTTTGTTACCGAAGTGATACTATTCGTATAATAAGAACAAAAATGATAGGTATAAATGTTGAAATAAATTACAAGTAATGTTTGCACATCTGTTTTTTTCTTGCACGTATAAAACAGTACCACATCCACAACCACGTCAAAGTGAAATACCAGAATCAATTTTAATTTTATTTTAAAAGAGCGTAAGATTTTTTAATTATATTAAAAATTATTATTTTTTAATTATATTAAAAAAGAGCGTAAGAAACTACGTTCCCAAAATCCGACGCAATCACCTCCCCCTCATGTAGCCTTCAAGTCGGAAACAAAGCCGCCGCGAGTAGGTTAGTGCGAGTACGCGAAAAACGCTGGTATAACCAGAGCAGCGGTGCGATATCATGTAAAGGAAGTTTAGCCACTCGTGCCGAGTCGCCCGCCCCAATCGCCATTCGTGCTCGTTCCGCTCTCGTTCTCCCACTTTCACGAGTGTTTTCAAGAATTCGCGCTAGTGCTATCGAGAAAACGCACTGCGCGCGAGTAAGGGGAGGTACCCGGTAGCTACCGACATCTCCGTCCGGGGAGCTTTTCTAGCTTTCCCCTGTCGGATACCTGTCTTTCTTTCGGCTCGGGCGCGCGCGCGAAGAATAGACACCCGATCGGATTACGGACATCGGATATCGCCGAGGATTCCCTTCGCGGGCGGAAGTATAAGCGCAGCCGAGACCGCAGCTCAAAAGGAGCGTGTCAATGCCGCACCGATCCGCAAGTATACGGGATTGATCTTTCGTATCGGGCCCGTATATAATCGCTCTTGGTGGTCTTTAAGAAAGACGACGCCAAAGAGGCTGTTTTCTCTTCTAGAATAATGGAATGTTTCTGAAATCATCGTGTTATAAGCGATACTCGATCTACTATCTAAAGTTGAATTAGTGAAAAATCACTACAATTAGTGGAATTCCACTAAAAAATAGTGAAAACTGCTCCACTATTCAGTAATTAGTGGAGCAAGTTCCACGAATTTTAGTGGTTTTTCACTAATTCATCTTTAGAGGGTATTGCGTAAGGTGATGGGTTAAGATTTTGGGTATTTGTAGATTGTCGATTAAGGCGAAATTTTAAATGTATTATTTGTACGTTAGCGAAATTCGCTGTTGCGTTTTGTTATATTTGCACTTGCAATAGTGCAAATATTACACTGAGAAAAATAGAAAATAAAAATTACTATTTTTCTATTAAAAGGGCGACCTACTCGATCTAGTAGCCATTTTTACTAAAATAAAAGTAATTTTTACTAAAATAATAGCAAATTTTACTAAACTTTTGGAATTTTTACACAGATTTACTAAAATTTGCTATTATTTTAGTAAAAATTACTTTTATTTTAGTAAAAATGGCTACTAGGTCGAGTAGATCGCCCTTTTAACAGAAAAATAGTAATTTTTATTTTCTATTTTTCTCAGTGTAGCGTATTTACACGACTGGTGCAAACATCCACGTATGCTCACGACTGGTGCAAACATCCGGAGCTAATTAATCGTATATTCAAATTAACCATTTCTTTTTTAATAAAGTAATGGTAATTTTTCATTACCATTATGCCGAACTCTGGCTGCCGATCGCGCCGATTCGGTGATTGAGAGCGACTTAGGGTGAGCGTAATTAATTAAGATCGAATCGTATCAACATGGCTCGATTCGTGCGATCAATCTTAGCACGCGAAGCGCCTAAATCCTCTGGTTTTGAGAAATTGACAGTAACAATGTATCGCACATAAAGTTCCAGAAGCAGCGAAAAGCGTTATATGTAGAATTACCTGATTAAGATAAATTTCAATTTTTCGATCACGACTATCGCGGATCTAAAGGAGCAGTATCATGGTGAAAAGAAGGATCCCCTTTCTGTATTTGATTTTAAAAATTTCGGAATTTTCTAAAACGGTCCCAGACCGTAAGTATCATGTTGCTTTTTTGAATGATGATTTTTTACAACGATCTCCATGTCTCTGACGTAGGTACGAAAGGCCGGTGCCGACAAAGGGGCTGTATTTGATTTTAAAAATTCCGGTCTTTCGTAGATACGTCAGAGACACGTAGGTCGTTTTAAAAAATGATCATGCAAAAAAGCAACATATTACTTATGTTCCGGGACCATTGTAGAAAATTTCGAGTCATAGACTTTTTGCCACGCATGTAGAACGCCAGCCAATGAGGTGCAAGAATGATAAAAATTGCCAGCCAATGAAAGGAA
>UXGC01001520.1:0-21409 GCA_900480045.1 Eurytoma adleriae | reverse complement strand
TCGGTGCCTAAAACGCGCATTTTACGCACGCCTAACCTCAAAATGCCAACTTTAAACGGCGCTTTTCGGCACTTGTATAACTGTAAAATATCGTACGACACTCGAGCGGTAATTGATTATTTAACCCGTGCACGGGTTAATTGATCAATTAGTGCTCGAGTGTCGTAATATACTATTATCATATTATTAGACAGGTAAATACTCAGTCGAAGGTGACCAAATTAATTTTACAGAAAGACAGCAAGTTCTGTAATGCAATAGTTTTAAGTAGAGATTTAGTATTTTTTAACAACAGCAATTTTACATAAGATTACAAAATATATTGTAAATTAAATTATTTTGAAATTTATCATTTAGTTAATAAGTAAAAACTCATTGCAATATTAATTCTAGATATGCGAAAAATTGGAGGACCCATGGCAATCCAAGCGACACGAGAAGAATGGATCTTATTTAGTTTTAGGAGACCAGTGGATCGGCTACGATGATCCTCTGTCTATCAAAATAAAGACTGCCTACATTAAATCCGCCAACTTGGGCGGAGTTTCTCTTTACTCATTAGATTTAGATGACTTCCAGGTACGCATCCCCCTAAAATTTCTTGCAATCCTCCATATAATCACTCGACTAAAAAAATGATTAACCCGTTCATTTATTTTAAGGGCATTTGCGGTGACTCATGGCCACTGCTCAACGCGGTTACGACTACACTGGGCATCCTGGACGGCCCCGTGGAGAAGTGTCCCAAAAATGGCCTCTACAGTGACCCCGACAACTGTTCTGGTTTCCTTTCCTGCTTCAACGGTGAATCACCTCTTTAAAATTTCATTTGGCCGCCGCCGCTTACCGTTAATCGAAAGTGAATCAAACAAGTTTTCAAATCGCGGAAAGACAATGGCACAGAAGTCGCATTTCTCGAAATCCGAATCGATTTGCCGCGAATGCGAGCGCATAAATAATTAATGCCAATCGCCGAGGTTTAAAGTTTGTACCGTTCATGGCAGAGCGTGAGTCATCGATATGTACTCGGTGAACACGTCGGCGCGTTTTCTGCGAAGCGGCAGCGAACGAAAAGTATAGTCGGGGAGGACTCTTTGTGCGAGGGAATAAGGAAGGATAGAATTTAATTTACTGATGAGTGACGTGGAAATTTATTAAGTCAGGCGCGCGATTGAGAGATACGGAAAAGGCCTATGCTAAATTTGCGCAAGTTCTATTGTGGTAAATCAATAGCTTGCGGTTAATCATACGAACATCTTGGTCTGAAGGTTTTTTTAAATAATTTTACATAGAAATTGTTTTCTGTTAATATTTTAGATGAAAATGATCGATGTACTAATAGAAATTGACAATAATGTCAATCGTGTAAATATAGAACAGTGACAATTTAACTGATTATGAGTCAAACGACAGTATTTTTTTATTTTTTAGTCAATTGCATTGATGTTTGATCAGGTCTGTACTGAAAATCGGTACAGTATATTCGACTACAATATATGTTTACACGCAATGAGTTCCAATGACATAAATTCAAATGATGTAGCATTCCATTGTCTCTGTAGTTGGTTTACCGCATATAGAAGAGAAATCTAGTTTCAATGTCTTATTTTAAAAAGGATCCTTAATTAGCTTACAGTTGATTAAATTATTGACAATTTTATTTATTTAAGTCCATCATAATATTTATGAAAAGAATAAATCAATGGGCAATAAGCAAATTTTTGCATAACCTTTTTTGTTCGAGATGAAGCTTATGAATTTATGGAAAATAGTTGAACAATTCGTAATAAGAGATCCAATTTGAGATGCGCAGTAGGTTTTAGGAATGACCAAATCAAACGAATAGAACAAAAATTATTAACCAACCTGCTTTATTGAAAAAGGTGGCAAAATTGCGCGCCCAATTTTATAAACGAATCATAAACAAAACAAAAATTATGCAACAGGACGCCTGCACCGTGGTTCTTGCGGCATGGGTCGCTTCTACGACCCTATCCGTGGTCGATGTGTGAAGGCAAGTCCGGACATCTGCGAGCCTGGCCACAGCGACAAGTTCTCCTACGTGACCTGGAGCTTGGAGCGCCTGCGCCAGCGCCAACGGAACGACAAACTCGAGCTGGCGGAGGATGGACCAAGGGTCGTCTGCTACGTCACCTCCTGGGCGATGTATCGCAAGGGAGAGGGCAAATTCGTACCCGAACATCTCGACTCGCGACTTTGCACGGACGTTGTTTACGCATTTGCCGGACTCAATCCCGAGACTCTCACTGTCCACTCGTTCGATCCTTGGGCTGATATCGAGAATAGTGAGTATACCGGATTTATTAAAATGAATAGTTCAAAGTAGTTATTTAATTTTACCATGTTTTTATTTTTTTATTTTCTTTTTTGTTTTATTTTTTCCCTTTTTTTCTTTTTTTATATAAAATAATTCATCGTCATTTGTTGCTCATTAACGTACAATTGGATATTCGACCCTCATCTAGTAAGATACTTTCCTATTAATGACTACACGACAAAATGACACAACTTTAAGAAAAAAGTTCTGCTAACTTCGGGATTAACCCAAACTTTTTAATGTCCAAATAATTATACTTACACCTTCCTATTTTCTTACAGATCTGTACCAGCGAGTAACGTCGATCGCCGGTTCGCGCGTCTTGCTAGCGGTAGGTGGTTGGACGGATAGTGCGGGTGACAAGTACTCGCGCCTGGTAAGCAGCGCCTCCTCCCGCCGCAAATTCGTCGCCTCGGCCGTGCACTTCCTGCGCAAGCACAACTTCCAAGGTCTGTCGCTCGAATGGAACTACCCGGGCTGCTGGCAGAGCGACTGCCGGCGCGGTCCCGAGGCTGACCGGCCGAACTTCACGCGCCTCCTGGCGGAGCTGCGCAGGGAGTTCGACGCCCAGGACCCCAAGCTGACCCTGGCCGTCGCCATATCCGGCTACAAGGAGGTCATCGACAAGGGCTACGACGTCGCCGAGATCTCCCGCTACGTCGACTTCATGACCGTCATGAGCTACGACTACCACGGTGCCTGGGAGAGTCAGACCAGTCATCTGGCACCTCTTTACGCCATACCTGGTGACTCCACTCCATATTACAACCTTGTTAGTATTCGAAGAATTTGTACACTTGACGATGTACCAACGTCAAAAGTTAATTTTCTCTAAAAATTGCTATTCGCAATTTAATTTGCATGTGATATAATGAACGTATTAATCTTTTCGGGGGAGTATAATCCACGAATTTCATAAAATATCTGGGGTACAGAAAAGAAATTTATTGAGGACACATCTACTAGACATCGGGGCTTCCGGTTCCTTAGATGTCCTCTAACATGAAAAACCCCGTGAACACGGTGTATCGGTTGTCAAACTTTTTTGTCGACCAAATCTATATCAAAGTTAGTAAGTTGCTAGGTGCAAAAAAGTTTGCAACCGATAAACCGTGTGTTTGAGTTTCTTCATGTTAAAGGACACCTATAAGAAACCGGGCAAACCTTGTCCAATAAGTACGCCCATTAATAAAGATTTCTAAAGATTTCCAAAGACTTCGGAAGATTTTAAAGATTTGCGGGATATCTACACTAAATCCTTATTTTGCTTAACCCAATGCGTCACTTCTCGTTTCCCTATGTAGTTTACAATCCTGAAGAAACTGGATCTTTTTTTTACTTACTCGATACGATTTCTTTTGACGTTGATTGTACACACAGTACAATTGCCTACTACGACGGAAGACGTTAACAAATTTTTTCTTTTAGAATTTCACTTTGAACTACCTCGTTAGTAAAGGAGCTGACCGTTCGAAAGTCATTGTTGATATTCCCATGTACGGTCAGTCTTACCGTCTGACTTCACCGGACAAATTTTCTATTGGTGATCCATCGGCTGGACCTGGTGCCGCTGGCGAGTACACGAGGCAACCTGGAATGCTCGCTTATCACGAGATTTGCGAGCGAATTGAAAAGGACGGCTGGCAAACTGGCTATGGTGAATTTTATATTTGAGACATATTAGTGAGAATTAATCGAATTTGTGTTAATGATCATTTTATCTGTGCAGGACCAAGTGCTCATAAGAAGGATCAGTTTGTCAGTTTTGATAATCCCAAGAGTATCATGTATAAGGGTCAGTTTATATTGAATAATGGATTTGGCGGTGCTGCCGCTTGGACAGTTGATCTTGACGATTTTACGAACCGTTGCTGTCAAGAACCATTCCCTCTGCTCCGCAGCATCAATCGTGCTTTAGGTACGTTTCAGTGATCATTTAGTTTAGTTGTGTAAATACAAAAACTTCTCTTGATTTTATGTTACTATTGAATAGACTTACTATTAGTACTAAACAGTAATCACTAAATTAATACTAAACAATATGTTATGACTATTCTAACTGCAATTGGCAGTCAGAAACAGTTGCAAGCTACTCATTTGATCAAACTTTTACTACTGACGGTGTGATAATTTCGAATTTATGTTTATTACAGGACGATTGTTAAGCCCTGCACCAAGTCACAAGGATTGTCAGAAGCCGGAGGAGCCCGTGACGCCAGTGGCACCGACCATGACATCGCACTCCGATGCCAACGACGGTCATCCTCATCCTCATCCAACTAAGCCCGTCACCACACCTTCAACCAAGCCTACTACATGGCCTACTTGGACCGAGAAACCATCCACAGCCTGGACTGGCTGGACAGAGCCTTCCTCTTCAACCACATGGTCCTGGTCTACACCCAGTACTACTTCCACCACTACCACCAAGTATGTTGTGTTGTATTACTTTTTCTTATTTTAAAATAAGTATTAGAATAATTTATTAGAATTTAATAAGTTAATTAAATTATCCTTTAACAATAAAAATCATTAATTCCAGACGCCCAGTAACACCTGGAGTGGTGAGCCCAAAACCTTCCACAACTTACGCACCTACTGGATCACTAGCAGGAAATGCGTGCCAATCGGGTGAACATCAACCCGACCCGGCAAACTGTGGCACCTACTACCGATGCGTCCTCGGCGAATTAAAACGCGAGTTCTGCGCGCCGGGACTTCACTGGGACTCCAACAGGATGCTCTGTGACTGGCCTGCCGCTGCTAAGTGTCAGAAGCGAATGAGTAAGTCACCATCCATTTTCACAAAGAAATAAAAAGTATTTAAATATACATCTATTGGCCGCACGTCAACTCGTAGAATAAATCGAATACAATTTGTAAACATTTACATCCTAGTCGATATGGTTACGGAGGATACTCGATGACATCCTTAATTAATATTGAGTCATTTTCAGTTTAAATAACAATTGCTATGACTGACTAAATATCATCTTTATCTTCTTAAGCTAATTTATGGATTACCTTATTGCTTTACGTTTATTATTATATATTTGAAATAGAGAGACTATGACTGGTCGGTACTGTTTAGTTCAGAAATTGGTAAAACTGTAAAACAACTGGTGGTAAAGAAGTCGTCCGCATCTATGTAATATTACCAACTCTAAAATTTACGCACATCAGACGGGAAAATCTTCAGCTGATTAGCAAATACAATGTATGGAGAGTATAATAAGGAGACAATGTGTGTTCATACTACTGGTCAAAATGCATCCCGTGATGTCCAATCGGAATTCTCATTGGTTATTTGTTACTTGTCCCCTGCATAAATATAAATGTATTCAAGGCAAACATTTTAGTAACTAAACGGTGAACTGGATACTTTCACAGTGAATGAATATGTTCCTTAGTCGCATTATATTTCAAATTAACTATTTATTTAGTTTCCAATGACGAAGTTTCCTCCTTTGTACATTTACAATTGCAAAAGTATATAATCTCGAAAGATCGAACTCAAAGATAACAATAAATTTAATTCAATTAGCACTAGACCCAAGCACGCGCTGCTTCACAATAGCAATTCATCGATGCTTTCAAAAACGATTATTCCGCGCGTCGCGCTCGCGGTGAATTAATCGGTACATCCGCGCCAGTGATTGTACCGAGTCGTTGCGTAACGGCGACTAAAAAACCTGTTGCGGTAGACGCGCAGGCGCATCCCTTTTACCCGGGCTCGTCGCGCGAAAGACAAAATTGAGGAGAGCGAACGTCGCTGCGCAGAGTCTCGCGCCGATTGTCGCCGCCGCGCCATGTCGTCCATCCGTGATCTGTTTTTTCTCGCGATTTTACTCACCACCGGTTTTGAGGATGGCTTGGCCAACGAGACTGGGAATTGCGGAAAAAGGTGCCCACCTCTGAAAGGTGAGATAGTTAGTTCGTTGAACATTGCAGCTGCAGTTACCAATTTTTGTTCACGTGAAAAATTAAATTTTTAATTAAATGTGAATGTGAATTTAATTCGATGTGGAATGTGAATGGGAAAATATAAGAAGGGTCCACGGGAAAAAGGGGGATTGTCATTTTTTCAACTTTTTCAGAAATTGATAATAGTGTATTAAATCTTTTATTATTTAACCACACTGAAAAAGTAAAAAATGACAATCCCCCTTTTTCCCGTGGACCTTTCATATGTCTGTCGATTGATCATTGGACATGTGCATTTTTATATTTATATTAAAGTATCAGTTACTTAAAAACAAACTTTTACGTTGTTAAAATCAATTTTAAAAAAGGTTTTCCGTTTTTTTTGTGTAATTAATTAAACTATGTTTGTTGAAAACAATTTATTTACAACATCCTGTAAAAAATCTAAATATTCCTGTTATATCTACCTAATTACTCATGTGAACGAATTAATTATTATATATTAAAAATTTAAACATTGTACATATTTATTGTGCGATTAAAAAGTTAGTTTAATTTCCTTGTTAAAAAGAAAGCATCTTGTTAAGAAAAAATTTTTTAACGAGCTTCCGGCTCTAATTAAAGAGTCAAACCTCCTCATTATTACGTGAGCATTGTAGCACGAACAATGTTTTAGGCGTTTAATCTCATATATTTATTTCACAAATAAGGAATGAAAAAAGTGTTTGTTATCTAAATTTTTTCCTAATGATGACGCGTTACGTGCAAACGAGTATTTCGGCAACAAGGATTTAATAATAGATTTAAGGAAACCAGTTTTAGATTTATGTGAAGGCACTAAACTTTTAATTTCCATATGAAAGTGTTCCTTTTTGGTTTACGAGTTGACATCTCTTACCCAATCCGCTGCATATTAGCACCACTTAATACATCTTTGTAAATTGCACTCTTAAACAACACTTCAAAAATCATGCGTGTTCCACATTCAAAATTCGTTGCCCATCAAGGCAAAAATTTAAAGTTTGTTTTTTTAATATCTACTAAAAAGCTATAAAAAATACTTAATAAAAAAATTCATGAATATTAATGAATCGGGTCTGACTCTCCGCGGGAGAAAACTTGGAGAACGTACCAAACCGATAATTAAAATTGAAAAAACAAACAAACACGTAAAGTATAAAATGTTTGAATTAAGGTACCACGAAACGGCCAACGTACGCGACGACGCCTTCGACTACGACGACGACAACTCATCGACCTATCGTCGTTGCAACAACTCAGTCGACGACGACGGTTGCGGTCCAGCGCCCGGAGGGTCGTGAATGCGAGCATGGACAATACTATGCGTATCCGGGCTCTTGCACGCACTTCCTCATCTGCGTGAACGGCCGCCTTGTTAAGCAGCAGTGCGGCCCAGGCCTCAACTGGAACGAGGCCAAAAACATGTGCGACTGGGCTTTTAAGAGTCCCTGCAACAACTCCGAAAAGCTCCAAATGAGACAGGATCCGAAGGTTTGTTCATTGAATAATTGATTTAAATAACGTCACTGTTTTTGTTTATTTAGCATTACATTAAACGGATTAGACGTCCTTTACATGCAGTAAATAGTACAATTTATCAATTAAAAGATGAAATTTCTACAGAAGAAAAACTAATCTTAACTAATTTTTCAAAAGTAATATTAGATTAGTAAATAAAGTTAGTAAATGTGATCATTTAATAAAAGAAAAAATCATTTTGTCGGTAACCATGTATAAGAGATAGAAGTAAATGCATCCCTTCAAATTGGAAAACATATTTGATCTTCAGAAGGACCTTACGGATACGAATATAATCCAAGATCAAACGTATATCTTTGATCGACAAATTTTCTACTACATTGATTTCTGAATAAAAAGGATGAGATTTTCATTTGAAATTCTCAAGTTAATCTTCAATTGGCCCCTAAGTTTGTCCTCTGGGTTAAACCCAAAGTCACTTTAATACAACCTCTTTAATATCTTACAACTTTGAATCTGAAAGTTTTTCGTTTGGAGGCTATCTTCCAAAGTCAATTGGAGGTTGATTAAAATGGGATGCCCTGCATAGTGATATAAAGCTAACTTTAAAGTATTAAACATATTGTAATTCCCAACAGAGCTGCACCGAGGGAACTTACGCAAACGTGCCGGGCGACTGCGAGAGCTATTACGCGTGCTTGTGGGGCAAGTACGAGGTGTTCCAGTGTGCACCGGGTCTTCACTTTAACGCGGCCAGTGGAATCTGTGACTGGCCATCCCGTGCCAAGTGCCAAGAATCCAGTGGTGGCGGTGAGATACCACCCGATCCCGTTGTCGAGCCTGGCAAGCCCACTACCCAACGACCCATCACCAAACCACCCACGACCACTCCTCTGCCATCCGCCGAGGTTGATCCGGACAAGGTTTCGCCACTGTCTGGTCACTTCAAGGTATGAATTTGAGGATTTTCACTAAAGATATTTTTTTGTGATTGCTCTTTTAAAGCGTAAGTTTGTTTGTAGGTTGTTTGCTACTTTACGAACTGGGCGTGGTACCGACGAGGTGTGGGTCGTTACTTACCCGAACACATAGATCACACTCTTTGTACCCACATCGTTTATGGATTCGCTGTTCTTGATTACTCTAACTTGATTATCAAGGCTCACGACTCCTGGGCTGATTTCGATAACCGTAAGTGCATTAGTACCATTAATATTTCTAAAGACTCCAATATTTCTTTGAAGTCATTGATAAAATAAATAAAATGTTCTAGGTTTCTACGAGCGAGTTGTAGCTTACAAGAAGCGTGGAGTCAAAGTAAGTCTTGCTCTTGGTGGCTGGAATGACTCCGCCGGCGACAAATACAGTCGCTTGGTGAACAATCCAGCAGCTCGGAGAAAGTTCGTTGAGCAAGCCCTGCAGTTTGTCGAGAAATATGGATTTGACGGTCTGGACCTCGATTGGGAATATCCAGTATGCTGGCAGGTGAGACTAGTTTGTTAATATGTGACAATAATAAATTGATAAATCAGAAAATAAAAATAACTTGCACTCTAAATTACAGACGGATTGCTCTAAGGGTCCGTCATCGGATAAAGAAGGTTTCTCAGATCTGTTGCGTGAATTGAGTGCGGAATTCAAGCCCCGTGGACTGTTACTCTCCTCGGCTGTATCTCCAAGTAAGAAGATCATTGATGCCGGCTACGACGTACCAGTGCTGGCTAAATACCTTGATTGGATCGCCGTGATGACTTACGACTACCATGGTCAGTGGGATAAACGCACTGGTCATGTTGCGCCCATGTATTACCATGAGGAAGATGAGTTCTACTACTTCAATGCTAATTATACCATCAATTACTGGATATCTAAGGGAGCGCCGTCAAGAAGCATCGTCATGGGTATATTTATTTATTTCTTCTCTTAACAAACAAAGAACAAAAATAAGTGTGAATTTAATATTAAAAAGTAACACTAATCTTCCTAATTTCTCATTCCAGGTATGCCATTGTATGGTCAGTCATTCTCAGTGAACGATCCTGCCAAGGGCATAGGTCTAAACAGCCCAGCAAGTGCAGGTACGGCCGGTGAGTTTACCAAAGCTGCCGGTTTTCTCGCTTACTACGAGATTTGCGACCGCATCCACAATAAAGGCTGGCAAATCGTCCAAGATCCTCAACGACGAATGGGTCCTTACGCCTACAAAGGCAATCAGTGGGTGAGCTTCGACGACGCCGATATGATCAGGCAAAAGGCTCAGTATGTCCGCGACATGAACCTCGGTGGTGGCATGGTCTGGGCTCTTGATCTCGATGATTTCCGCGGACGCTGCGGCGAGGGACGTCATCCCCTTATGCATACTTTACAACAAGTTCTTGCCGAACCTCCCAATAGACATGACAGACGTTAGTATTCTGTACTATTTTATTTAGTTTTTAAAGAAATGAACATAATTTTAACTAAAAATGTATTCATTAATTTTGTTTAGCGATCAAGCATCCTCGTGTCGGACAAGAGTTAGAGTGGCGGTTACCTGAAGAGGCACCACATAGAGTAATGCCCCATCCAGTTGTTCCAAGTGCTGCTATCCAGGCTGAAGCAGAAGAGGAGTACAAGGTGGTATGTTACTTTACTAACTGGGCCTGGTACCGACAAGGCAAGGGTAAATTCCTACCGGAAGATATCGATGCTGACCTCTGCTCCCACATAATCTACGGTTTTGCTGTGCTCGATGGCTCTACCCTTACTATTAAACCACACGATTCTTGGGCTGACATTGATAATAGTAAGTATCTCTATTTCTTGTATTTACGGGCTTAAAGAAAGATTTTAAAAACAACTTGACATTATCTTTTAGAATTCTACGAAAGAGTAGTTGCATACAAAGCAAAGGGTAAGAAAGTTCTTATGGCCATTGGAGGATGGAACGACTCTGCCGGCGACAAGTACAGCAAACTAGTTAACAATCCGTCTGCAAGGCGCCGATTCATCAGTCACGTGATCGAATTCCTCGATAAATATGGCTTTGATGGTCTTGATCTTGATTGGGAGTATCCAGTTTGCTGGCAGGTCGATTGCAACAAAGGTCCCAAGTCCGACAAGGATGGGTTCAGCAAGTTCGTTGTCGAGCTAAGCAATGAGTTTAAACCACGTGGGCTGCTTCTCTCCTCTGCCGTTTCGCCCAATAAAAGAGTGATTACCGAAGGTTATGATGTGCCCACCATCGCTCAGCACCTTGATTGGATCTCTGTCATGACCTACGATTACCATGGTCAATGGGACAAAAAGACTGGACATAACGCACCTTTCTTTGTACGCCCTGACGATTGGGAGCCCACGTTCAATGCTGTAAGTGTAATTGAATGAGTTGTTTACAAAATGTTATTATTCCTTACGATATACTGAAACCGTGGATTTTTTAGAACTACTCAATCCATTACTGGATGGAGAGAGGTGCACCACCTAAGAAGTTAGTGATGGGAGTCCCATTGTATGGCCAGAGTTTCTCGCTTGCAGAAAGAAGTGAGCACGCACTGAACTCTCCAACTTACGGTGGTGGTGAAGCTGGAGATGATACAAGAGCTCGCGGATTTTTATCTTACTACGAGGTATTATAGGATATTTTTTTTTCAAATCGTTCATAATTTTCTGCCTTTAATCTAATGACTTACATTTTCTCTTTTCAAATTTCAGATTTGTCAGCGCACGTTGAAGCAAGGATGGACGGTCGTGGAAGATCCGGAAAGGCGAATTGGACCGTATGCTTATAAGGGTGACCAGTGGGTGAGCTTTGATGACGCCGAACAGGTGAGACGTAAGTCCGAATTTATCAAGGAGCTCGGACTCGGCGGAGGTATGGTTTGGGCTCTGGATCTTGACGATTTCAAGAATTACTGCGGCTGCGAGCCCAGTCCTCTTCTGAGAACCATGAACAGAGTTCTTAGAAATTATCCACCTGGTCCTCTCTGCCAAGTGACTGGTAAGTTATTCTTTACAATATTCACTCATTAACATCTCATTCTTTACTTCCTCTAAAGCAATACTATACAATAATAATTTTCGTAAATTCAGGGTCTCCAGTAACGGAAACAGAAGTGAGCACAACAACTACAACGACGAAGAGACCGGAATGGCAACCGCCATCGACTCAGCAACCTGACTGGCAGCAACCTTCAACGCAGCAGCCTGATTGGCAGCGACCCTCATCCTCTAGTACTCCGGCTATCCCAGTAGAGGAAGTAACGGACGACTCGATTGAAGTAGTACCAGGTGGTTCGGCACCACCTTACGGCAACTGCAACGGAAAACTTTTCGTGCCTCATCCGAGTGACTGCCGCAAGTACTATCTCTGCAACTTTGGTATGCTCACTGAGCAAACCTGTCCGAACGGTCTTGTTTGGCACATGGATCATTGCGACTGGCCCGAGAATTCAAAGTGCAAAGGTTCCAGTGGATCTCAGCCTGGTGCTATCGTTAGGTTAGTTGGCCATCTATGTTTATTCTTACATGAGAGTGATTTTTTCAAACT
This sequence comes from Eurytoma adleriae, assembly GCA_900480045.1. Classification (NCBI taxonomy): domain Eukaryota; kingdom Metazoa; phylum Arthropoda; class Insecta; order Hymenoptera; family Eurytomidae; genus Eurytoma; species Eurytoma adleriae. Next base: position 9,119 of record UXGC01001520.1, on the reverse strand, counting down.
AATGTAAAATTGTTATTCACTGCAGTACGACGAAGAAGCCATCAAGTAGCTGGACCGAATCGGGTCAGTGGCAACCAAGTAAACCCCCAACAACGACTTCGACAACACCAGATTATGGTATTGAAGAACCGTCAGAAGAGCTCACGATTGGCGACCGACGCATGGTTTGCTACTTTACTAACTGGGCATGGTACCGACCAGGTGCGGGCAAATACTTGCCAGAGGACATAGACCCGAGTCTCTGTACTCATATCATCTACGGCTTCGCTGTCCTTGACTACGAACGTCTCGTAATCAGGATGCACGATTCGTGGGCCGATGTTGACAATGACTTCTACGGACGTGTGACCAAACTGAGGAAGCGAGGTATCCGCGTCTCAATCGGCCTCGGTGGCTGGAACGATTCTGCTGGAGACAAGTACTCAAGATTAGTGAACAATCCTGCTGCCAGAAAGAGGTTCATCCAAGACATTCTGCAGTTCATCGAAAAGTATGGATTCTCTGGCCTTGATCTCGACTGGGAGTACCCCGTTTGCTGGCAGGTAAGAATAAACTTCACTATTATTCCCAGGAAAGGTTTTCCAAAATAAACTGACAAATTTTATTTTTTTCTTTAGTTATCAAATGTTTAATAGTCTAAATGCCTGCAAAATTTTTCAAAAGAAAACTTCTTGTAAGACACATTTAAAAAATTGCCTCCTGTTAACCATGAACTTGAATTTCTAGGTCGACTGCGGCAAGGGTCCGGCCTCAGACAAGGAGGGCTTCTCAGCTCTCGTGCGCGAGCTAAGCGATGAATTCAAGCCTCGCAACCTTCTCCTCTCAGCGGCTGTCTCGCCCAGCAAGCGGGTCATCGACGCAGGTTATGATGTACCAACTCTCGGACATTACCTCGACTGGATAGCGGTGATGACCTATGACTACCACGGTCAATGGGACAAGAAGACCGGTCACGTTGCACCCCTGTACTTCTACCCCAGCGACGACTACGACTACTTCAACGCGAACTTTAGCATGCGTTACTGGATTGAGAAAGGTGCACCCTCCCGCAAGCTCGTAATGGGAGTTCCCCTCTACGGCCAGAGCTTCACTCTCGCCCAGGCCAGCAATAATGGACTGCAAGCTCCTGCACCCGGTCCTGGTCAAGCCGGTGAATTTACGAGAGCTGCTGGATTCTTGGCGTTCTATGAGGTATTTTGATTTTTCCTTTCCTAAAATTCTTTATACTAATTTTGCGATAGGCAAACATCAAAATTATGTGTAAATACGAAGAAGAGAATCCGATGAAAGGTGATCAGATGAAAAAGGCATTCAAACGATCGATTTTCGATTATAAATCTTCTTGAATCATGTGTAACGTTAATAATGCAATTTATCCATTTAAATTTCAGATCTGCAGTAAAGTAAAGAACGACGGATGGTCAGTAATAAGGGACCCGGAAGGCCGCATCGGGCCGTACGCGACGAGAGGCGATCAGTGGGTAGGCTACGACGACATCTCAGACGTCGCTAGAAAGGTCAGTGCCGCAACTTTTATCTTTTTATAATCAATCAAATCGAATGATTAATCTTCTCGTTAGCGGAAGGCATATCAATAAATAACAGCAATTCTCTTATTAATTTCTATTCATTTGAATTGCAGGCGGACTTCATTAGAGAGTTGGATCTAGGCGGAGGAATGGTATGGGCTTTGGATTTGGATGACTTCAGAAATACCTGCAACTGTGGCAAATATCCTCTTCTGACGGCATTGACGCAAGGCCTACGTGGTGAAACTGGCCAGGTGCAAAACTGCACCTAATTTTCACTCTTGTTACAAAGCACCCTACAAATAAGTCTACATCTCATTTTTGTAACAACCTCATCTTTTGCATTAACCTTTGCCTCATCAATCAATCGAATCCGTGTCTGTGATATCAGATACAGGTTTAACCCTCCTGCGCAGTAAGTCGAGATATTTCGTTTCCGTATGTAGTATATCTAGCAACTGTGTAGGAGGATTTGTTAATCTTTTACATTTTTTGTGACCTGACCTTTGCAGAAGTTAAAGTCTGTAGATGCATTATTACAATTGTCGAACTACGTTGATGTCGCAAAGGTTAATTAAAAATCATTCTCTTTCTTACACCTTAAATTTTATTAGTAGGTGTTTGGAAGACATTGAAATAATTTAAGGAATTCTTTTTTAAGAATTTGTAATTACTGTAGTTTTAAGAATTACAATCTATTTTTTTCTATTTAGTATTATCAATTATTTTGATACTTCCTACATCGTCATTGTATTGATCATGTTAAAAATTGATAAAGATAATTATACCAATTGTTTTTTTCTTATCAAAGAGAAAGATTGTTTTATATTATTTTAAGAAATTTTGTACTATTGTATGCTATTATTATTAATAAAGAACAATTTTTATTACTTAGTACAGTAGATTTTATTTAAATCTACAATCCAGAAAATACCTTAATCCTCCAAGTCCACACCAACTTTTTAAATAATCGAGGACAACCTTTCCTTAGATCTCTCTCCAAATAATATCAAAACAATGTGGAAACAATATTTATCTAACATTAAAATAAAATTGGAAGAATTATAAACCGTTCTATAGGCTATGGCGTTAAAAAACTATTAAAAAAGTTTCGAACTATTCTTCTTCTCGATTGATACTATCAATAATATCTCATGTTTAGGATAGAACTGATCAAATTTTGATAACTGTGATCTCGTCTGAAATAAACGACAGTGTTATTAGTACAGGGGTTAATACCACAGTGTGTATATCGAGAAATATTTCATTTAATCGCTTTCATAAAAAGCATCTGGCGCCAATTTGTCTCACAACTTTAATCGTTCGTAACAAAATTTAATTATGTAACCGGCGACAGTAAGTCTGACTTCTTAATCAATTATACTCATATTTAATCAAGAAATGCAGACATGTCAGTGTTATAGAATTAACTAAACTAAAGTGAGCAGCCATTTTTCTAAGTAACTAATAATGAAAGGTACCCCAATAAAGTATTTTTAAAGGTTTTCGAGGTCGCTGAGTCAAATAGCAAGGATAGACTAGGGACAAGCAATGCCAGCTTCATATGTTAAATTGTAAATGTTAATGAATTCTTTTCTCGGAAACTATGCACCTAATAAAAAAAGTACAAAAAACACTTTTGACCCACAATTTCGTGCTTTTTCGGAATCAAAGGTCAAAAGTAGGGGTTCCTATTTAAAAAATGAAGTTGACCTTCAAATGCCCTGGAATATCAATTCCAAGGTCAAATTCAAGGTCACCGCTGAAATCCTGATTTACTGAAATTTTGTATGTTTCATATTTTCTGCGTTGTTGAAAAACTAGAAGAGGTGGACGGGTGGTCTGAAACACCCTGTATATTACTACTTTCGTTGATCTGAACACAGCAACAATAATTTTAAATTTTATTATTGTTGATCCTAGATGGCTTGAAAAGATTCTAATTTTCGTTCATTCATACGGACATTGTAGAGTTATTGGGTTATTGGAGATAACAAAATTTTAATTAGATGTCATGTCTGAAAAAACATTACGGACAATTTAAAAGGTCATTACATAAAAATGGCTAACGTCGAAGTTTTGGTGCTAATGACTTAAAATATTTTCTTCGATCTGCCAATGGTTTTTAAGTCCGAAGCTTCAACTATGAATTTAATAATTGTTTAATGAAAAAATTATATTTTTAAATTTCAAGAGAACTGTTATGCTAAATGAATTTGCATCCAAATGACTGTAGATTGCAATTCGTACAATTTTAAACAGTAGCATGCCAAGCAGCATAAATTCGTACGGACAATTGACGTACATTATTTGCGTAGAAAGGGTAAAACGGATCGAAGATATAAGGTACATAAGCGAATGAGCTATTTTTTATGTCATTTGTAATCAGTCCGCCAAAGTAGATAAATAATATTTGAAAATTCTTACTCCTGTATAAAAATGTTAAAAATCAATGTTATCGCTGAACTTCAATTTAAATTTATTTATTGGACTTTGGGTATTTCTGGGTTGGGGCCTTTCCAACTATCAGTTAACAATAAGAAACTACGCGTAATTGGTTTCATTATATTAGCTACGTTAATGTTACCACAGGTGCGTATTATATTAAGTTTCAATTTGTTAATTTATTAACGATATAAATTGATTTTATATTTCCAATATTAAGTTCCTGTCTATAAAAAATCGGTTTGGTGAAAGTTTAGACTTAATGATAGAATCATTTGTAATATTTACATCGTGTACCTATTTTTTATTAAATTACGGAATACTATGCATTCATCATACGAAGGTAAATTAAATAAACGCAAAGTGAATTTAATTTTAAAAAATAATTTTTTCATACATATATGAACATTTTAATTATTACAATAACTAATTTACGAAGACTAGCAGATTTTATTTCATACAGGGAATACTCAAAGATTTCGCAGCTTCTTCGCGAAGACTAACACATATTGCATTTTTGCCGCTAAGACAGTGGACGATAAAATCTGCTAACCTTCACGGTGGGAATCCATTGTTGCAATTAAATACTTTCATAAATATATTTTGTTTCAGATTATTTTTTTACTAAATAAAGCGTTGCATTTGAAAACGATAACAGATAAAGAAGAAATAGAGATCGTAGTAAATTATTCTAAAATAAATCGATTTTACGCCTTGTTACGCGTTGGTAAATAATTCGTTAAATTTTATCTTTATGTGTGTAATTTCATCTTCTAATAATGTGAAGAAATTAAACTAACAAACTATGCCGCTTAAGGTCGGCTTAGCGGTTATCTCTATTCTCTAAAATATTTGCTAAAAATGCATTTTTACTGATTATAAAAATATTCACAACTGACTTAAAAATTAACTTATGATGACCCATAAAAATGGATTTTGAAGGTTTTGAGCTCTGCTTTGTATCTGTTTGAGGTTTTTTAGGTAAAGTAATTATTCACGGATTGGGAACGGGTCAAAGTAATCCTTAAAAATCGTCTAAATTAACATAAGTTCATGCTTATGGCCAGGCTGCACAGGTGCATTAAAATCTAAAAGACACATTTTTAATACTCCGCAAAAGCTTTAAAAGGAGCTAAATTAAAGCCTAGTAGGATTTGTAGTTCTTGATACACATAACTTATTAAATTTATTTTTTTTAAATTGGTGTGCTTAAACTTTTGAGCAGTAGTTACATAGTCTGAATAAAGATACTCTGGTGTAAACTCTGTTTAAGAACAACTATCAATGAATGAAATTACTCAAAATTGACACGACATTTTCTGCAACACTGCAGAGAACACCATAAAAAATTCAACAAAATATTGGAGTAGACAAGATGGATTCCTATGCAGGAAAATGAGGAAATATTTTTTCTATTTCACACGTTTCCTTCGAAAAGAAATGTTTAAATTAACTATTATTTGCAGTATCTTTATGAAAATCTATTTAGATTGATATCCTAAATTAAATACTATTTTAGCTTACGCAGCAATTTTTGGAATAATTTTGATCACGGTGCAAGTTATACCACTTGCTATTGACTTATTTAATCCATCACAAAATCAAACACAATTAAAGGTATTTCAAAATCGTGGAGACTATATCATTAATTTAGATGATCATCCTTTGGTTAAAAATCTACATCTGTACATTGTTTGCGGATTAGCTTTACTTATGCGAGAAGGTTTTAACCATTTCTTTCTTTCATGTGTTGCATACGTCTGTTCATTAATCCGCATTTTATGGTAAACAATACCCTGACTTCTGAACATTTTTTTATATAAAATATTCATTTTGTGACTATTTATTGTAGTTATAAATTAAGCAATTTTGGAAAAGGATACAAGGATAATAATGAAGAAATTCAATTAATATCCAAAGCAATATTACATCAAGAAGTAAAAAGTATTGTCCAACTACATTGTGAAATTTTCGAGTAAAATAGTTCAACCAATCGAAATTGCGAAAACTCAACATTATTCCTGTTAATTGATTTAATTATCGTAGATTTGCCGATGCATTTGAAAAAACTTTTTGCTACGTATGTATGGTAACCTTATTTTTGGGCATACTTTTAGTGCCTACTTCGTCCTACGTTGTAAGTAAATAATAAGTTGCTATTTGCAGTAAAAGATATTATCTCTTTATTGTTCACATTATATACCGTTACTTTTTCACTATATCCGTACACGTAATCTTGAGTCGTAGGTATTTTAATGAAAAAATCTTGATGTGTTCATTTCTGAATAATAATTAATAATGTTAATTTTCAGTTTCAGTATTGTTTTGACAGACCGCTAATGGCTATCCAAGCAATAATATTTTGCTCTGGATGCACATTAGAAATTTGGTGTATAAATTTTTTAGGCCAAATGCTTATTAATGAAAGTGGACAAATTATTGAATCTGCGTAAGTGTTTCATTACATATTTGCATTGACGAAAATGTAGTAAGATGTATTATTTTGTATTTGCTTAACTATTAATTTCTGTATTATTAATCGCTTTAATGATCAATAATCTATAGTTATTTTAGCAATTGGTATGGAATACCAATTGAATTTAGAAAATCATTACGCATAATAATGACTCGTTCTTTAAAACCCATTGAACTGTCTGCTGGTAAAATAATAATACTTTCGACTGCAACTTATGTAAAAGTAATTTAAATGTTATCTTTATGCAATTATGTTTATTGCTTATTAGTTTATAATCACTATTTATAATTTTACAGGCAATGAAATCTGCGATATCTTACTTCACCATATTATTGACCCTTTTTTAAAATATGTTGTATCTAAACAAATTAATAGTGTAGTTCTGTTTGCAAACTTTATTATTCATTAAAATGTACAACATTTAAATATAAAAATATTTGTATATTCAATTAATTTATTTAATCATATTCAAAAGATATGGACAATAAACAGTTTACTGAACGAATATTCTATATCAAATCAAACTAATTTTTCTCAGTGCACTAATTTTACATTTTCATATCGAACGGTAATTTTAAAATAATTTATTCAGTTGCGTAAAAAGTAACTGGCGTCGTTTTGTCTCGTGTCCTCGAACATTTAACTTAATTTAGCCAACTAATTTTAATTGCTTTTGTTCTTCATATAATTGCATATATTCAAATATTAATTTTAGAAAATTTGTTGGCTTCACTAATGTTTGATATTTACTCTAAAGTTAACATAATTCTGATACACGCGAATTTCTTTAATTCTCTTTTCTTGGAATTTATTAAGTATATATTTTTTATAAAAAAATACGCACAATTATGCAGAAAAATGTTAAAAATTTTTTTTACTCTAAATGTAACAAAATTACTATTACGACGGTAGTAATAACTGAAAAAGATATTTTCGAAAGTCAATATTACATATGGATTAAGAAGATATTTTTTACTTTGGGTTTATGGCCTACTATAGGTTCATTCAGAAAATATACAAGTTACATATTTTTTTATTTGATAACTTTATCTATCATAGTTCCGCAGGTAATATTTATATTTAATCCATATTTCTTTAATCTATTTTATATTTATTCTTATCAAGTATGCCCATGATTAAGAAACCGATACCTATGTGATAATAAATCCGATCAAATTCTGTTTCAATTAACCAATTTCTAATTGGGATTCTGATCAGAAGTGTCACACTTTGCCAGTTCGATTCTGACTGGGATATCCGATCCCAAACAAATCCCAATCAAATCCCAGTCAAATCCCAATCAATTAAAACCATAAAAAATATATAATTTTTCAACAATTATGGAATCCGGAATCCATATTGGGACGTAATTGGGGGATCCATTCCAAATCGGATTGGTAATCCGGGCAGTTCCGATAATTTCCACACGGGTATTTTTCACCGTGCAAAATCCGTTACAAAAATAATATCGTTGTACTCCGTTACATTTTATTCCATGATGTTTCAACAGTTGATAACCATGGCAATTGATAGTGATGATAAAATTAAGTGGATGTCGTGTGTTGGTGCAACACTTTATCATTTTATTACCTCAGCAAAATACACGGCTATGTGTCTGGGAAATTCAAAGGTAAACATAAAAATTAAATGACTTAGTTATATTCGTATTATTTGTCTATTTATTTATCGAAGAACAGTAGCCGTCTAATGAGTCCTATACAGACGGAAGTTAAATACAGAACAAGAATAAAGAGAGCGCAGTCCAGATAAAAAGTTACACATGGTTTAAATTATTTTACTCACAGATTGTCGTAACCATGAAAAATTCATGTGGGGACCACATCGGAATCACGAGGTTTCCTTATAGGATCCCATCAAAATCACACATGGTTCCTACATATAGTTGTCTTGAGATCCCTACGTAAAATTCTCGTGGAAACCTCATGATGATCACATGATTTTCGATGTACAAACCATGTGTGACTTTTTACTTGGACGTATAATAAATTAATACTAATCGTTAATGATTAATGTTTATATCAAAATAATAGAACTCTATCCTTACGATCAACTACCCCTTCAATTCACGCACGAATTTAATTTTCAGCTTAAAGAACTGCTTCATCTAATATGGAAGGATTGGCAAAGAATTACGGACAAGTCAGAACGAAAATGTTTTCATTTCGAAAACAATAGATCATTAGCTTTCACAGTAATACTTACAGGTGCAACAACTATAATTTGTTTGAGTAAATTATTTTTATTTACGTAATTCTGTGCGTAAAGTATCGCTTCTGATGCCTATATCTAGTGCGTACATCTGCTTCGGGCACTAGTGAAAATTTATTGTCGTCTCACGCAGTTAGCAGTTCGTGAAGTAGAAAAATTATAATTATTCGCTCCCAATCTTTCCCATTCGAACCAAATCACCCATAAGTATCAGGAACCTAATTCCTAAGTAATAATTATTCCTAATTATACTCCACTCTCCTTCACAAAAATGTTACATTCTTTCCGCACAGAAATTACATAAAACAGTGCAAAAAATTAAGCTTCACGCGCTTGTCGATTAGCATAAGCATAACATTAAAAAGCATGTAGGATAAACCAATATTCGTCCATTTCAGCATGTGCAACTTATGGTTGGTCATTATACATTCTGTTGATGT
>UXGC01001519.1:0-21494 GCA_900480045.1 Eurytoma adleriae | reverse complement strand
ATGGAAGAGTTTATTTTGCTCTAGTGCTTTAAAAATGACAAATTAAAATGGGCCTTTTCTGAGATGTGTTAGTCTTCATAGGAAGTTAAAGCTCGAGTTCAAGATGTTTAAAAAGATTCAATCAAAGAAGGTTCTAAGAAAGAAGCAACAAATTCAAAGATGTCGTGGTAACGGCCAACTAGGCCAATTTCGAACAAAACTGTGATCAAAGCTATTATTAGTTGTATTGACTTATGTATTTGTCAATTTATCTATTTATTTATTTATATAGAGAATAAACAATTTTTATATGTGAAGGTGTACCAGTAGATCAAATCTCCCGGTGGCTTCGTACCATACTGAGACAGCTTGCTCTTTGCTGAGAACAATGATTCAGAGTCCACCTGGTGGTAATTGAAGAAACTGGATCTTTTGGAGCAATTCAGAATGTCTAGTCTTATCTAGCAATTAAAAATCAATGTACAGGATCTATATACAAAAGCTATAAATTCAACACAGAAAACTAGTTAAGATTTACGAAAGGCCACTTGAACTCCATCATACGCGGGCTGATAATACCCCGACCCGAAAAAGTATTCGATACTGATGACTATCGCAGGCGTAGCCCGTTGCCCGTGAAATATCCCGTGAGCGAGCCGAGGCCGCTGATACATAAATATATATCGAATGACACTCTCCCCGTCCCCCGGGCGCAAAAAAAAAAGGCGAAGGGAGAATTAGGCGGCACGAGGTAAGGATTGGGAGCGTGTCGGGGAGTAAGAAGCGTTACAAGAGGGGGATAGGAATCCGTCGCTCCGCTGCGAGTGTCGTCTGGGCGCGGGCCCGGGTTATTTCACGGTCCACTCGTTCCGCTCACACCCTCCCGCTCCCGGCTGCCCCCCGCCTCCTCTAAATCCACCCCTAAGAATTAATTCGAGAGAATCGCCCGGCGTGGGCCGACCAGCCAATACGTCTTCCTTTTTTACCGCTCTGTCTCGTGACGACGACTATTCTACATTTTTCAAATCAGAGTGAACGATCTTTTAATTTCTATTGTTCATTGATCATTGGAGATGAGTAGTTGAACAAAACTGAATGATATTAATTAAAAAGTAATTTTTTTTTGCCTTCAACTAGTTTCCGTAGTAGTAACAAATATTTCGCCAAAATTATGTTATCGACAATGACCGTAGATCGGAGTACTCCTAAATATTTAATAATCAGCTATTTAGATTACTTGTAGATGGTAGTGATCTTTTATTTGATAATCAGAGCGATTGAATAATTTTTTATGCTTTGAATTACTTGATTATTACAAATTGAGTATACAATTGTACAATGTACTATTTTTCATCTTTTAAGTAGTACAAGTCAATGATAGACGAGACGCAAATATTTAAAAAAAAACAGATGTATGCACAACTATTAACACTTATTCAAGGAGGCATTTTTGTATTAAAAATACTTAAAAATAAAATTTAATCGGCGGAAAATAGCTCAATTAAAACAGTCACTATAAGTCTTCAATCATTCTTAAATTTCAAATGAAACAGGTAAAGCGAGCAATCTTGGAATAAAAAAAAAAATGCAAGTAAACCTAAAAAAAAATTCAACAATTTTTTGCAGCACCACCAGTAAACTTATCGACAAAACCATCCTCAGACTCCGAACGTCGGGGTAGGTAAGAGTCCGCGGCGGAGGCTCTCGCGCCTTGCGATAGCGGCGCTCCGCGAAGCGAAAGGGCGCGCCGATGCGATAAGGCCGCCGAGAGAAAAGAGACGCCTAATCTCCGCGGAGCAGCGGAGCCGCGTCCCATTCTTTTGTCCCGGAGATAGGCCATCTCGCTCCCGGCAAATCCTCGCGCGCGGCTCTCCCATTGGCCCTAGCCTCCCCCCCCCCTCCATTCAAAGCTCGTTATTTCTATTAAGCTTTCTTTCCGCGACGGCGCATCCGGACGCTTCGATTCTCGATTATCTGCGATTGCCCGATCGAATCGACTCGCCTGTCGTTGCTCGGGAAAAATTGATTTTTTTCTTCCTCTTCGCTTTTTCATTGCGACCAGCGGACGAGAGGAGAATGCTCGGAAATAGTTGTCAAATTTTTAGAGCCAATCGAGCTCCTTTATTTTTAGCTTTCAGTCAGTTTCAGAAATCTATTCAGAATATTTTTATATATCAATTAAATTTTACAAAAAAGACTGGCACACTCGATGAATAAGAGAGACATTTCATTCTATATGATATTTTTGGTGAAACTAACTGTAAAAATTATTTGAAAAAACGTAATCTTCAGAAGACAGGGAAATCACGATTCTTTATCCAAGACTTGGATAGTTGATTTTATAGAAGAATCATTGTAATTTTTACAATGAAGACTTTGTAAAAAAATTTTGTGGAACTTTTCATATAAAAATTTCTGATATGTCAGGTATTTCAAGTTCAGATAATAATTTCCACGATTATGTTTTTTCACGTAATTGTTTCGACGACCTTTGTGTTAAAAAAGAAGGATGGCCATGGATACTTTTGATAAATATCAAAAGAAATTTTATAAAACTGATACATGAATTCTTAAAAAATAGAATATTACGTTCGCATTTATCTCTAGTATCAAAAAAATTATTTTTTGCAATTATTACTACTGAATGTCGCATGAAATATTGATTTTTCTACTTATTTTAAAAAACTGCAATTAAGTCTAAAATTTTGTACATTTCTCTACATCTTTTTTTTCACTTTTAATCTGACGGCATTCTTCCTTATGGATATGTTCATTTGAGTCTGAATAATAGTAAAAGTAACACGTTAATGAATTATCACTCTCACAGAGAAAAATATCACTCGTATCACTTGAGCGTGAAAATGAATAAATCACTAAAAAGAGGGACACTATTAACTGATGCATCATAGAGCCTCACACGGAATTCCATTGCGAGAAAATAAAGAAGCAGGTTGCGGGGCTCCGCAGCGTCGCTAAAGCAAACAGAGACTCGATTTGCGGATCCCGGTCCGCCCGGGGGACGTCCGAGGGTCCGGGGGAAAGACGCGCGCGGCCAGAGAGCAAGCGAGAGCGACAGAGGGTCGGTCGAGCGGTTCCAATTTTGGGACTCCGTGTTTGCCCGGCGCGGCTTCTAATTCGGTCATCAAAGCGAATTCGCGAGCGACTTTCGGCCGGGCGCTCGCACAGAGGGCCGATTGTGCCGGCCGGGGAGGCGCGCCGTGTTCCGCGGCGCTCACCCGACTAATGATCGGAGATGCCGGGGCATCTCGCGTGCGCCGGCCCTGCGAGGGCCGCCTTTGTGCGCGGCCATTAGCGGCCGACGCCCGCGCCAAATGGTCCTGAAATCGCGCGAGCGGATTACGCGTCTTGCGAGATTTCGCGCTTGCGAAGCGCTAAACTGATCGATTCTTTAGGTGCAAACGCGTGCATCGCTTCTTTATAGCATTCTCAGCACCATGGTGGTGAGAAGGTGCGATATTTTCGCAAATTCATACCTACCTACATTGAAATGACACTGCAATTATTTTAATTTATTTAATTTTACTTACTTGTGAGTTAATTATGTTGCTTTTTTTAACTGTGCATGTACGATTTGATAAGTTGAATATACATAAATTAATTTTTAAAGAAATTTTTAAATCAAAATATTGAATATTAAAGTGAAAGTTTGTATTGAAATTTTAAATATTGCATGTACAAATTTGATGGGCGTAGTATTGTACAATAAAAGTATAACTACGTTACACTTGAAAATTATAAATGATAAATTTATGTTTGGCATAATAATGTACAGGAAAAACAGTGAATAAGAAAAGAGATTAGTTTATAAAATATTTTCTATATTAATAATTAATAAAAATGCAATTATATCCAAGAAAATAAAACACAAATTTATAGACTAAACGTCTTCAATTGTACCGCAATAAATCATTATATATTTTAACAATCGTCTTTCGATGACAAGAAAGTCCCTTTTTAAGAAATGAAACGTGCATAGTTCTAATATTTACAATGTTCTAGTATAATTGTTCATATCTAAGATTTTTCATACAATTATCATACAAATTAATTTTGAAGAAAATATTACAAAAAAACAATTTCATTTAAATAATATAATACAAAAGTTGAGGTAAAAATATACAATCTACTTCCAGAGCATCTTCAAATATGAACAAAATTTCATTTTTTTAAAAACATCCAAAATTAAAGCGACAAGTAAAATGTACATTTTGACGAAAGCGTGTTATTACGTTCGGTATACTTTTACCTCAAAAAACAACGAATTTGCGGGTTACGTGTAAAACCGTGAGGCCCGCGGGCGATGTTTTCTTAGTTTCGATTACGGAGGATATAGAAGGGGGTAGAGAGGTGTCATACATTCAACACGTGCGATCTCCGCCGGAGGTTTACAAGCGCGCAACGCATTCGCCGTTTATTTTACAAAGGAGTACGGGACAACACATCCATCCACACCCTCGCGTTTTTCCCTTTCACACCGGTACCCGAAATCCTTCCTGCGAAGTGCGCGTGAATAGAGTATACATGGTAAAAGCTAAATTTTCCCTCTGGAAACGCTGCTCTTTTATTTTTCTCCGATAATTTCCTTCCGACTCTTCGCGCGACGAGTTTATAGGTTTATTTGGCTATTTATTGTACATCGAAATGCGTATATACAAAAATCTTCTTTGCTAGACCATCGCATTGTATTCTAGGTGTAACTTTTGCCATTTAATTATTAGCTATTTTCAATTCATTCAGTATCTTTCTCAATTGCAAATACCCTGGTAGAAATCGTTAATTTTTAAGTTATGCAAAATCAGTTTTTTGTCAGTTTTTCTCCCAACAGTAACTGGCCAGTTTATGGCTATAGTTAATTGGCGATTTCTACTAGGGTAGTACAAATTAAATATATATGATTCGTCGCAAAAATTTGAAAATTTTTAAGTCTTGTTTTTAGAAAACAATGCAATAGAAACAAATATTAAATAAAACAACTTTTTATTTATATTGCACATATATTACTTAAACAAAAAATGTCAATTTAGTGAGCATTTTTTAATACGACTATTAATTATTCTTTGGTTTCGTTTTCATTATCGCGTAATGAAAGACTCTCAAGTTTACCTTAGATTTAAAATATAAAAACAAATTTTTATGATACGATATGTATGTTGAAGAAACCAGTTTAATGGAAAATTACGATTTTTGATATGTTTTGCACATTCGCAATGAATTGTTCATAATCCGCATTCAAATATGTAGCAATAAAGAAATATTTCTCATTTTAAAAGAAACGACGCAATTAATTAGGATCCCGCACGAAAAATTCCATTATATCTGTCTGATAGAATAATGAAAAATAATCGACACGTATTTTTATCTGTTTTTATGCTGGATCCCAATAATCTAATATTCTTTTTCTTCTACAATGACATCCGATAAATCACGACACAAATCCCAAGATCTTTTATCGCACCAATACTTCTTCTGCTTACAATGACCCACGAGACCGTAAAATCGTAAAGTTCCCTAAACGAGCTTCTCCATTTCGAGTATTTACAAAAGAACCGCCAGTATCGCCCACCGAGTTGATCGCGCAAAGTCAAAATCGGCGGCCGATCATCCGAGCGGCTATCACTAGTCAGCGGATCACTTGTCGGGCGTAGGCCACTTCGGCACGACGACGCGTACCGCCTGGATTCGCTACGCGTGCGGATGGCCGTGGGAGTGGGGGGCGCCGACGGTGGCGGTGGTGGTCTGGCCCAGACCGAGGGCCGCGCTCGACGTGGGGGTGGCGGCGCCGCCGGCCTGGGGGGTGGCCACCCCCACGGACACCGGGGGCGTCGCGGGCCCCAGGTGGTGGCCGAAGAAGCTGGGCCCCGAGGGCCCGTACGGCGGCCCCGGGTGGTGGTAGTAGCCCGGCGGCGGGGGCGGCGGCGGCGCGTGGTGCACGTGCGTGTGCGGGTGGGCGTGGGGGTGCGCGTGGCCGTGGGGGTGCGCCGCGAACAGGAACGCCGGGCTGTAGGGGGTGGGGTGCGGCGGGGTCGTCGGCACCGTCGGGCTGTTCACGTCCAGCCCGGGGTTCTGCTTCTTCCACTTGGTCCGCCGGTTCTGGAACCAGATCTTCACCTGGGTCTCGGTGAGGGAGAGGGAGAGCGCGAGGTTCAGCCTCTCGCAGACCGACAGGTAGCGGGTGGTTTTGAACTTGTTCTCGAGGGCCACGAGCTGCTCGTAGGTGAAGGCGGTCCGAGCTCGTCGCGGCTTGCCGCTGCCGCTGTTGCTGTTGCTGCCACCGCCGCCGCCGCCGCTCGTGCCGTTGCTCTGGCCGGACTGGCAGTTTTGACCGGTCGACGATGTGGACAGGGAGGAGCTGGACTGACGTTTCTTGCTGCTGTTGTTGTTGTTGGTGCTGGTGCCGCTGCAGTTCGAGGGGCTGGAGTTGTTGCTGTCGTGGACTATGTTGGACGCGTCGTTGTCCTGCTGGTCCGAGGTACTCGTACGCATGTCCACATCGTCGTCCTCGTCGTCGTCCAGTGCTTCGTCGTCCATGTCCATATCCAGGTGGTCCGGGGTGCCGGCATCGTCTTCTTGACCACTACCGGATGCAAATTCTCCTCGTGAATCACCATCTGTAAGGATTATTTTTATTAAATTTTCAAGTATAAAAATAATCATTGCTTAAAAAATTGAACATTTAGGCGCTTATATTTCAGGGTTGAATGTAAGGGAGTATGGGACAATTAAAAATTAACGATGAGAAAATTATAATATTGCACAAACTGCAAGATATATTCAAGAGACTGATCGGTTCATTTTTTGAGGGATGGGGTTGACTTTAAGGAACATAGATGTTTCTGATCAACATTTTTAACACAAGATCTTATGGGAGTTCTATATTTATAGCAAAGAAATTAACGATGAAATTTGGACTTGATCAATTATACAAAAATTCTTCCCATAAAGTCCTAAAGAAAAATATACTACAATTGTTAGAATGTCATTGTTTTAAAGGATTATACATTTTTTCCTTGATTTTTAAGTAAGTGCCAGTTAATTGTCTGAAATATGTTTGCAAAGCCTTTTTAAGTCCAAGTTACCCTTATCAAGGGTACTTTGTGTATCAATAATGCAGCCCCTCGATCAACCTGAGCAAACTCATCGCCCCCAAACTAAAAGTCCATCAAACCATCCGCAATCGGCGAGGCCTCGCCCGTATAGCTGTAATACATCCTCGCGATTAATCTTTTGTCAATTTATCGCGAAACAAAACGCAGCGCGTCTCGAGCGACTACGGCCTCTCCCCCGGCGGCTGCCGGTTCGAGAGGATATCGGAAATTCAATCAGCGCGCAGATGTCCCGGGGACAGATATTCCCCGGCTCCGGGGCAGGGACACCGCGACAGCCACACACGGAAGGAGAGCGGAATCGATAGACCGTCGGGGCGGGGAAGACGGCGTTTAAAAAGCGAAAGAAGAGGGAGGGAGAGAGACGGAGGGAGGACGGATGCAGATTATCCGAATTGCCGTGGCCCCGGCGCAAAAGTGGAGGGACGCCCCGTAATGGGATTTGTATCTCGTTAACGCGCGATAGTTCCTGCGCGAGTACGTACGGCACGCCAAAGCGGGGTGCCCACTCGCCTCTTTCCTTTTTCCGCCCGACTTTTTTCCTCGTTCCTTTTGCCGGGGCGCGTTTGTTTCCGCGCGGACCTCTCCGGACGTCGCGCCCGCTTTCAGCCTTTTCTCCTTTCCTTTTTTCTTCATTTTTCAAGGGGGAAGGTTGCTGACCGTGCCGCGATACCTGAACAGCGATTGATCGTGTTTAATTGAATTGCGTAACTTATATTAAAGGCGTGCGGTGCGCGCAGTTCTTTGTGCTTTATCTCGGGGATTCGTTTTCGTTTTCTTCAATTTCACCTTCTTTATTTGCGATTTTCGCGACAGATTTTTATTCGCGGCAGGAAGTAACATTTATTTAGGTGTTAATAGAAAAATTGAAATAAACGTTGAACATTAAACTCTACGTTGAATATTGAAAATCAACGATGAACATTGAATTTCAACAAGGAACATTGAAAATGAACATTGAATGTTTATGGAACCTTTTTTTACTTGATTTTCAACGTTAATCTCAACATTTCCCAAACATTTGTTGACATAAACATTTATTTTTAACGTTGATTTCAAACCATTTTCAACCAGGATTATAATAAATAAACTTTGTTTTTTAAAACAAAGCGTAAAAGATTTTTTTTTTTTATTAATACGCTTTTACATTTTAATTCAAATTTATATACCCTCCAGCT
The DNA here is from genome assembly GCA_900480045.1 of Eurytoma adleriae. Lineage (NCBI taxonomy): Eukaryota > Metazoa > Arthropoda > Insecta > Hymenoptera > Eurytomidae > Eurytoma > Eurytoma adleriae. The sequence continues at coordinate 13,213 of UXGC01001519.1, read as the reverse complement.
GTGGTTTGTGATATATACACTTCACCTGCGTGTAATGTCTCACCTCCGTAGAATTTATATCTTGACAAAATTACGCGCTGCTCCTATTACAGCCTCTGGAACTCTACTTGGCTTTCTCATCTACTTGACGCTTGCACCGTTATTTTTTCTGTATCACATTCGTAATTATTTTTATAATTAAATTTCTTTATTTTTAAATTTTAAATTTAATTTTTTTTAAAAAATCTGATAAACGTTAAAAAAACGTTAAAAAACATCTTGCTATCAGGACTCAATTTATTGCTAAATAATTTACAGCGGAAATTTAAAAAAGTAAGTATAGTATTTATATGAAATAATTAGATTATGAGAAGAAATTCTGCATAAGTGACAGATTTTATTTTAAAAGGGCAATTTGTGTATTTTAAAACTTAATGTACAATAACTCGATTGCACCCCCTCAAGCAAGAAAAGCAATTAAAAGCAAGTAACAGAGGTCGGCTCGCCTCAGCCATTCGCAGTGTCAACTCCGCCATATTTGCCTGGCTGCACGCTCGGTAAACTCAATCAATAACCGAAGGCGCTCCGTCGCCCGTGCAATTTTTCCCTCCCCCGCAGAAGATCGTCCGCGCGGGCAATCGAGCGGCCGCCCCCGTCGATACTTACTTTTTCTCGCGCCGAATCCCGCCGAGCGCAAAATTAACGCAATGAGAAAGCGAGGCCGCGACAATGCCCCGTCACAAAGCCCCGAAGTTTTAGCCGCCCCCTCCCTTGCGAAGCGATCGTATAATTGAGGAACTCGCGGCGGCGGCTCTGTTTGCACGCGGTAAACGATTTTCGCCCTCGAGAGCGTCTCGGCGGGGTTTGCTCGTTCGCGGCGAGCGGGAAGAATGCCGCGGCGATCGGCGGAAAGGGGATCGGTTTCGAGAGGCCGGCCCCGCGGGAGATCGGCGAACTGGCCCGACTTTATTTGGACGCGCGCCGCTACGGCAAATAAGGAGCCCCGGGCCACGTGGGAGTCCCTCGGCTTTTGTCGAGGGCATCGCGCGGCTGCCGGCGCGGCTTTGAGCGACGCTTTTTACGGCGGCCGGTACAAGTGCGCGCTCCACCCCATTGTCCGAGGCGTCGAACGCTCCTTCCGGCAACTGCAGGCTCGATCGCTGGGAAACGGGCGCACGTGCTTGCGGTATTAGTTTGCAAAATTGCATGGTAATTATTTGCTTTCGTTCTTTAAATGCAATTATTTTGTAGCTTAAAAGTTATTTGTTAATTTTTTTTATATTATTAAACGTTTGGTAAAGGTTTGTAAAACGTTCAACAAACATTTTAGAAAAGTCTAAATAAATTGTTTTATATCGTCGCTTCTAATGAGGGAAAACACATTTCAAAAAAGACCTATTTCAATTTGGCTATTTTAATTTTGATTTTTTTAAAACTCGAGAAAAAATATAATCTTTCAGAACCTAATAAACTTGAGGTAACATTCGAATGTTGATAAAGAAAAATCGCCTATTATTTTTATAATGTAGATTGAACTTGATATTATAGTCTTTTTTTCTTCAGTTTTGACTTAATTTAAGCATTTCATTGATGTGTCAGTTCATTATATAAATAAATGATAAATAATTAATTATCGGATGTTTTTATTAATGATCTGTTATAATTTTATCGTGTAACGATCTTTTTAGCAAATTTTCTCGTTTTCTTGAAGGGTGACTTGGAACATTAATCTTGCTCACTGTAGCACTGCAAACGTGATTGAACGTAACGAGGCTGGTCACGTGCCGCGTAATTCGAGGATTCCTTACGACAATCCCGAGACGACGAGTCGAAAGTAATCTCGTTAAAGGGAAACAGGCAATTATCGCCTTCTTTTCAATGCAACGCTTTTACGCGAATTTATTTTTATTACGTCTTAATAAAATTTTAATGTACAATCTTTTCACAATAGATCATCGCATTATCATGAAAATAGCAGTAAAGTAACAAATTTTTTACTACAAATAGTTTGAATCTAAAGAGGAAACATTTATCGGCTAGGAAAATCGATGGGCAATTAGGTGTTAAAAAGATTAATACACGAAAGTTGAAGAACAAACTTCAACATAATCGTTTTGTTTGGACGATCGGATTGTTTTTTAATGCGATTATCGCGAGGAATTTTCCCGGGAGTTCTTTCGCATTAAGTGACGGGGGTGACGAGCCCGATTCAATGCGATGGGGGAGGTGCGAGAGAGCAACAGTGGCCTAACACTACAAACGAGACAGAAAATTGCGTCGACGGCCGAGAGAAAGGGAAAATAAGGATTGAGATTTAGTCGACGAGAAACGAGGGGCAGCCGATTAGAGTTGCGTGATAGTGCAAATAACAGCAGTATCCAGTTAAAACATTCAGCGCGTTTAAAAATTTAACTCGATACGTGTTCTTCTAAGTATCTTTTTTTTTCCATTTGACGATGGATTAGTTATAGTTAAAATTCCATTTTACCTAATTAATCACTTTGATTTTTAGATTGTAAACGCGATTATCGTAAAAGTTAATTTATATGTAACAAAATTTTTTATATAATTTAATAATTTTCACCATCGTATGTCTAGCTCATCTTATACTCTACATTTCATCTAAAAAAGCTCACTTTACTCCCTTGGTACATAATGTACTATTTTGCATGAATACTGATAATTTACCGATTAATAATACATTCAAAATGCATTTTAAAATAAACTGAACATAAAATAACACATTCAATTATTATCGCTTTAATAACAATATGTAAATATTAGAAAAAAATGCAATATCTACTAAACGGAAAAATCTCAAACGCACGACCCGCGCGACAATTTGTTTAACAGAGCGAAATCCCGCCGAAAATCTGACAGAAAATCATCGCGCCGAGTGAGCGTGGAGAGCGTCGAGTGCGACGGAGACGGCACTCGGGGGTGGATACGGCGAGGGGGGATGCTCGGCGAGATGCCGGGGGGACGGCGAAAGTCATTGTAATGCAGAGAGCCAATTTTCTGGGCGGCTTGGCGCGACGCGACGCGATGCCGTGCGATTATCATAACAACCGGGCGATATTATTCCGGCGGCGGGCGGAGGCGGCGCGCACCGCCGCCGAAGTAGGCAGTCGAATTTCGAAATGGATTTTCCCGCGGCGAGTCCGACGCCCCGCGCGACCTGATGCAGTTTTAATGGGAAGCGCTGCGGCCGGCCGATATGATTGATGGCTCGGCGCGGCGGAATTCCGATTTTCCCGCGGGCCAATATGCGATTTTTGTACGCCCCCCCCCTCGCCCGCCGTGTAATGCCCCGTGGCTTTATCTTCCTGCCGTTCCGCAGCTCTCGCTCGGACGGGATTTTTTTTTCGCGCGGATGGAGCCCTTTTTTTTCGGACGCGAGATAATTTTTTTTTTCTACGGCTGATTTTTCTTTCGGGGTTGGCGCCGGTTGCTTGGACGGACTGGATTTCTGAATAAACAGACGGGGCGATAGATCGGGGATTTTCTGAAGATTATCTTGGCGGTGAACAGTTTAACTTATTGGAAGACGGTGGAATTGTATTTTCGCGTAGATATTCTACTTAAATTTTCTTTCAGATTTTTTTCAATTTTTTAGTTTGTTCATGGAGGATTCATTTTTAATCAATATTAAGTCTAAGTTTTATAAAACTTGTTAAATTTATAAAATACGAATAAACAGTGCGTGAAATACAAAATAATGTAAATAACAAATAACTGCAGTTTAAATGTAGATATATCAACATATATACATTTTTTTAAATTTATTTGCTATTATTGCAGGAGCACACAGAAAACTTAATCGTAATACGGCAATGTAATTTTAATGACATTTGATTTCCCTAATTACAAGAATTCAATCGAATTTTCTTATATCCAGTTATAATCGCATAAATAATGAAACACTAGTATTTTTCTTCAGTGCCTAACCATCCAAGTCTAAAGGCGGTATACATAAAACTGAGACAGCAGGCCTGCTAGTGGGAAATAAATTAGACTCGAGGTCCACCTGGTGGTAAACGTCCAAGCTAATATTATGCGATGTATCAAGGCTTGATAATATATAGTGTTTAATTTAAACAATAAATCGTGATGCGATAAATAAAACTTTGTTAGACTTAAAAATGAAAAAAAAATTATCAATAAATAAATTCATCTATTAGTCGAATTGATCCTAAGAAAAAAAACCACACATGTAGAAGAAACAAAGAAACGATACAAAGCAACTTGGGCAACGGGCAAAAAGAAAAATCGGTCGTCGTACGAAAATCCGTGGCCGGGAAAATCGATGGCGCGCGGGGGCCGCGCGCTCTCGCATTAATGGCGAAATAATTGGTAAAACGAGAGTCGAGGAATCGAATTAGAGCGGCGACAGTGTGTACGGCCCCGGCGCGGGAATAAAGGGACGAGGATGAAAATGACGACGAGGCTCAAAGACTGGTTAACGCAGATTAGCCCGACAATTTGTCACGCTCCGACAGCTTTTCTCCCCGGTGGAGTCGCGCGCGGAGCTCCGTGCCGCTCGGAAATTCGCTCGCCCCCTCCTCCCCCCTCTCTTCTTCTCTCTCTTTCTCTGTCCTTCCATTTTCCGCCTCTTGGAGCGTTTATATATCGCACGTGCGTCGCGAGGAGCGCTTTGGCGCCTCTCATGATGAAAAGTGTCGCGCGATGACTTATCGCGGCTGAAGGAGCTTGAGGTGATGTCTCCTTTCGCGTTTCAAATATTTTTGAGTTTGCGAAATTTCGTTGTAAAACGAAAAGTATTTTTTTATTTTTCATAAATGGCATTTAGAGTAATAACTTAACTCTATTTTTCATGAGGATGATTATTGCAATGACCTAACTCAATTTTTCATATATTTTCAGCTCTCTATATAAAGCGATAAAAATTACTCGGTTGTTATCGAAAATATGAAATTAAATCATTCAGGGGAGTTTATCGTATATACATATCTAAGTATAAACATTTAAAATTCACTCATTTTATGACAATTTATGCAATGTCGTTTAAAATAAATATAGAATCTTCAAAGAGTCACTCGGTACGACCTTTAAGAAAAGATAAATTCATTAAGCTAATGCAACGGCGGATGTGCTTTGAGAAACTCTGGCCGTCAAACAGGTGCAGGGTTCAAATGCATCGTTGTCATCCATATTTCAAGTGATCTCCGATTACCTAAACAGAGCCAACTAAATGTGACGTACTTAATTGTTCGAATTTCCTCGGCTATAAAGAGAATCGTTAAAGCAATTTAATTCGTACCTTTGTGAAATGACTGCTTATGCTTCGTAATTATTCTAATGATTTGTCCACTTAAGCAAGATTATTAATTCGCTAGACCTAAAATTTTTCATTTTTTTATTCTAAAACGTTTTGAAAATTAAATTCAATTCATTTTAAAATGTTTTAGTGTTTATTTTAAGATTTTTACAAATAAAGGCAATAAGAACATCTTTAACAACAAATTCGTAAAGTAATTAAGTATTTATCATTTTTTTTTATATTTTAGCCTCGATTTTAGCACATAAAGGATTTTCAGCACGTTTAATTTTTCTAACTAAATAAATGACACAACAGTTCGAGTTATTAAGTAAATCCATTATTTTTAACAGCCCACGAGCCACGCTTAAATCTCCACGCGAGATTCATGCGCGAGAGCTGCAGCGCCGCTTAATTAATCCGCGCAACGTCGGGGCGCGCTCCAAAAAATATTTATTTTTTCGCGCCGACCCGAGCGTCGCGCCTAATTGCCCGAATTCGCCCGAGGCGCGATGCCGCGGCGCCTTCCTTTTTTCCCCCGTCATTAAGACGTTTTCGCGCTTGGACGCCCGCGCGTACGATTTTAGACCCCGGTGGGCCGATTAGACGTTATCATCGTCACGCGTCGCGCCGCGGATGCATAAATTCGCCGCTGCGATTTGTCAGCGCCGTAAGTGGCGCGGGCGTTAATTCGAAGAAACCGCTGCGGGCGTCGCGAAATACGAGGCGCGAAGGTCGGTGCTGCAAAAAAATTGCGAGAGTCAAACTTATACTAGGCTGCGGCGACTGTTTGCACAGGCTCCACTGTTGTAGTAAACTGTTCTTTTGAATGAGGCTTGTCTTTCGCAAATGAAGTGTTTTTAGGTCCGCTTAACCTAGTTCATACAATGGATTACCAAAATAGTGTTGCTAAAACATCAATTTTTCGGTTTACTAAAAAATTAACAACGCGCATACACACACACACACCCACGCGCAAGCACGCACATCACCAATTCAAAGCCGCACATCGTACTTCAAATTAATTTAAAGTTTAACTTAAATTTTTAAATTAAACGAAGGTAGCAATTCGTTGAATGAATATACAGTTAAGTACTTCTCACCGGAAGTAAGAAGCCGCAGGATCTTACACCTCGAGATTTTAAAAATAAGCCTACCGAGTGAACGTTAAAAAAAAAAGGAAACGTTCGTCCAGAAAAACAAATAAGCAAAGTCGCTAATTACTTCAGCCTCTTCCTTTCCGCATAAAAGCAAAATAAAGCCGTCGTCGGGATCATCAGTCGTCAAAGCGACCCCTCGAACACCGGGAGTCCTCCTCTCGAGCTCGAAACCGCGAAAAGGACGGGGGAGGAAGGCGAGAGCCCCGGCGCAGTAAAATAAAACGTATAGCAGCGGGAGGGCCCACCCCGCGTCTCGTCGGATTTCGTCGGGTAAATTAGCCGGCTTTCTTGCCTCGAGAGGCAGTCCTCTTATCAAAATATCCCGCCTGCTTTCCCTCAAAACTGTCCGCCGCGCCGCTGGAGCCTGAGCGCTGAGTAATTATTGTTATTACGCCGGGGACAGTCGCTCTCGGATTGAGTGATGTATCTATTACACCGGTGTTATTTTGCTTTGGCTCCACTGCTTCTTGAGTCGAGTCTTTCAAATTACTGCAATTAGCTAATGTTTTGTCGAGCGTACGAATTTTACGTCATTGGTCTACAAAACATGGAGTTGTAGTGTCATTCTGGTTAGAAAAATTCTAGAGAAATTGTATCATTATATATTATATTTTGTGAGTTAAGTTTCTAAATATTGAAGTGCAGTTAAAAAATTACTGATGACAATGTTGATTCTGCTGAAACCTGCACTCCATATTTTTTGTCAGTATAACATTGAAAGAAGATTTTACTCTTTAAATTTTTTGTAGTGAAGATTTTTGCTATAACTAAGAAACCAGTGATAAGACAGTCCAATTTGCGAAAATTATGGAGATCAAATTTCTTTTAGAATAGAAGAAATTTCGGGACAAGCAGACTTATCAGTCAGAATATTTAATCTTTTTAGTTAGATTGGATGAAGTATACATCAGTCTTTTTTGTTCTAAAATATGACACACTGATTTTTCTTTTATACTTATATTTTTGTGCATGAAAAATTAAATTTTTAATCTCATACCCATAGAGTACTTTAAGGAAGAATTGGAATATAGCCGGATGTGTTCTTACAATAACTTATTGCTCTTCAAAAAAGATGAGATGTATTTTATCCAGGACGACTATTATGTCAATGTGGAAATATGACTAAAGAGGGTTAAACTGTTATTTATTACTATCGGTTTACCAATTCGAAGCTTTTCAAAATTTATGCACTGGAAAAAAATTATAGTAAAGATTAGTACACTGTCTAGAAAAATCACTGTAGTCTGTCTGATATTGTACTTGGTACAATAAAATTTTCTACAATTATAATAAATTATTAGACACTATTATAAATTTGACTAGAAAGTATGGTAATTTTTCATCAAAATATCCGTTTGTAGCCAATCTCCTACACAGTAATGTAATTTTTACTAGAATTTCTTCACACTGCATAAAATTAATGTTTAAAAATAACTATACAACAATTTTTATACATTTCTAAAAAATAAACTACAGGTATTGAATAAAAAAAAGTCGAAATTAAAAAGCAGCGCAGTGCAACTCCTCAGCCCCTTCAAATAATTAGAGGACAAAAAAAATGAGGGTCTCTCGAATTACGCGGAGCGCATCGAGAGCAGCGGGGTATCCGTCGAGTAGGCGAGCCGGGACACATGTAGATCGCACGTGCGCCGCAGGTCCGGGGGCCGGGTTCCGTGGAAGCCGGGGGACGGTCCGGCGCGGCCCCGCGCAGTCACCGGTGCGCGACGGCCGCTCGCCGCGCGGAAGCGTCGCCGCGTCATCGTCGCGGCGGCCGTCATCCTTTCGGGCCGCGCCGCGAGCCGCAAATAGCCCCGGGAATTGCGAGATCCTGCCGGGGGAAGGGCCGCGGCCCGGCTAAATTTGGAAACGAGGAAACGCGCCTGAAAGACACCGACGCCGCGGCCACTCGGCGGTGTACCCCTAACCGCTCGGTCTGTCTTCCTTTTTTTTTCTCGTTTCGGGACTCGAACTTTGTGGCTCCTTTTTACGGGAGATTAATTGGGAGCTTAGGGTTTTCATTGATTTTTAGGATGTTCGGCTTGTTTATGGGTTTATTAGCGGGCTAATTTTAACGTGATGATTAATGATCTGTTTTTTCTTTATTTGGATGGGTTGAAAATATTTTGTTTGTTTAGTATTGTACAGGATTTTAATATAATATTGATGTTAAAATTGTTTGATATTATCCAGGGAATGTAATGTGCATTTTATTTAAAGAAGAGTATATTAAGATAATATTTAAGTGTCTAAACAAAAAGTAAGACTGATCATCTTTTAAATGTTAAATTAAAAGATTTAAATAAAAAAATTTTGAGTAAATAGCGTTAATTTAGTGAATTTTAAACTTTAAATGCCATCTATTATGTACATTTCTCTCAAAAACATACTCGTAACAATTGAGTATTTGCGCATGATGCAAATTGAGCAACAAATCAATTTATTTATTTTAAAATTAAAGCCATATAACTGATCCAAATATACTGACTAATTTTTATAAATCAGGATCTATTCTAAAATTAAGATAAAATTGACTATATAATTCATGACAATCTTTAATTTGTTCTTTAATTGTAGAAATTAAACATGCACTTTGTTACTTATTAAAAAAAAACACTGGTAATCAATAAAATGAATGTCATTTTGATTTTTTAGATAAGAATTTTCGAAATTCTGACTACGGATTTCGAAATAGCAGGTTGCTTTTACATTCTTTTACTTTAAAACAAATCTAATTTTTAGATAAAAACTAATTGTGAAAAATAGGACTAAATACTTTCCTCCCGTAATACAAGTCAAGGCAAGATTTTTTATAATATTACTTTAATACTGTTTAAATCTCTACAAAACGAACATTAAGCCTATGTCCATCTTGTCTTAATTTTGCACCAAGAAAACTTGGTCTTGGTGCCGAAAAATTTAAATATTTCTTTTGTTATACAGCAACCTCTTTGAGTTTAGTAATTTATTAAAATTTTTTACCAAAACAAGATCGACGTATTTCTCAATTATTTCGAAAGTAAGAAAGTAAAACGTGAATCCAAGTTATCCAAAAAAGAAAGCCCACCTTCGTGAACGCTGCCGCTGCGTCGCCGCCGTCGGTGCGGCACGATGCTCTGCACGAGCCGTCCGCCGGTGAACTTGTTGGGGTCGAGTATGTTCTCCACGGAGAAGGCGAGGCCGCGCTTGTTGGGCTGCACCGAGGCGGCGGTGGTGGTCGTCGTGGTGATGATGCCGCCCGGCGCGCTCCTGCCGGCGGTGCTGCACACGAGGCCGGGCGGCCCGGCCAGGTGGTGGTACACCCCCGGCACCCCGATCGCGTGGCCGCCGTTCCCGGCCGCCGCCAGCGCCGGCAGGCCGTTCGCCAGGCAGGCGAACGGGTGGTGCACCCCCCGGGCCGCCGCCGCCGGGCCGAAGGGCTCGGGGGCGCGCGACGCCGCCGTCAGGTCGACGGGGCTGCTGGGGCTGCTCTCGTCGGCGTCGCGGCACACGTCCACCTCGACGTCCAGCTCCGCGGCCTCCCGGCGCCGCTCCGCCGCCGCCTCCTCCTCGTCCTCGTCCTCGTCCAGGCTGGCGCGCCGCGGCGTCTCCCCGCCGTCGCTGTCCTCCTCGTCGGGGCGCGTCTCCGGCTCGGAGCAGCGGCTGCCGAGGGCCGCGTCCGGGTGGCGCAGGTGCGAGAACCGCGAGAACGGCTCGGCCGGGCGCACCTGCAGCTGCAGCGGCGGCCGGCGCTCCGGGCGCGGCCGGGCCGCCGCCGCGTTCTCCGCCTCCTCGCCGAGCGCCGGGCCCAGGGGCGACATCCTCGTCGAACTCGTCGCTGATGAGCTGCTCGCTGACGTGCGCGACTCCTGCATCGTCGCCCCGTTAAGGACGGCCGGCCCACGTGTCCTCCCGCATCTTATTCACTGCTCTCTCGGCGGATTTAAATGCTGATTTAGATTGATCGATCGATGATCTCGAGGTCTTCTTTTCTTTATCAGTGCATAGTCTCTTGTATCTTTTGGTCGAACTAAGGTCACTGCTTTATTTTAAGTTCACTTTAGTGTTAATGGCTAATCTGGTGTTAAAAAATCGGTACTAATTTAGACGCACTTTTCGATAATGATGTAACAGTCAATGTGTTTTTATTTATTACTCATCTATCACATACAACTTGCGTTCTCTCTTTAGATTAAAAAGATAAATTTCGGTCTTCACTTAAAAAATGAAAAAAAAGTAGTTGGCTAGTGTCGCTCGAGAAACACATAACATTCGACACAAAACACGAAAACGAGTTTCACAAGAAAGTCTGGTGACCCCACCAGCAGAGTGTACAGATATAAAGTCTTATCAGCGCGCACGGGAAGGCCTCCTCCTGCGTGTCGCGGTGGACAGTACGTGCGTGGTGCTCGGGCGCGACTGCGTGAAAAAAGTGTCGGGGTGGCCGCTCGGCTCTGGGTGGTGTCCGCGAGTGCCTCCGCCGGCGCTCCGCAGTGCGCGCGGCGACCGGCGACTCCGTCTCTCTCCCTCGGCGCCCGGGGGTGGGGGGTGGGGGCGACGGTGCTACGCCTCGCGTGGGCGGGGCCGCAAGCTCCCGCGCGGCGGCCAATCGCGCGCCGCCCCCCCGGGTGGGGTTGCGAGCTTGCGGCCCCCCCCCTCCCTCCCTCCCTCCACCCCGCGCGACGTCGACGCGTCTTTTGGCGCGCTCGTCTCAGACCTCGCGCATTAGCCGGTACAGCTCGACGGGAAAGTTCGCGGGGGACGTTTAAATTCTGCTGGCTGGATTAGGTGGACGGAGTGGGGGTGGCGAGCGGTGGCGGGGGGTGGGGGGCGGGAGGTACTTTACTTTGTGCGTTAAACGAGTCGCGGCACTTTATGCTCCTGAAATTTTCAGCTCGGCCGGAGCGGCCGCGTTATTAGCGCCGAAATTAACCTCGCGATAAGGAATTAATTGCAGCCGCGGAAGTCGTCCGTTAATATGCCGCCTGATTACGCGGCCGCGCGTTATTATGCGCTCGTATTTTACGCGTTTAACGGTGCCACCTATGGTTATTGAGGGGGGCTTGGGAAAAATCGAGTGATTTATCGGTAGTAACGTTGCTCTGCTAATTCGATTTAAATTTAGTGCTTTTCGTGCGAATAACAATGTAATAATAAATTATTTAATGAGGTAATAATTTGTTTCGTTATAAAACGTCAGTTATATTATAATGGAAAATCTTTCACGCATCGGATGCTTACTTTTTTTTCCTACCCTTTTAATAATATTCTACAAGTTTCTTCGATTATTTAAAGTGAAATACTGTAAATTTTTATTAAAATCTTTTTTGAATTTTGGTTCATTAAACCAGACTTTCACCAAAAACGCTTCTTTAAATACCGCACGAACGTCTTGTCAACGCTTTTTTAAGGTAGGTTCCTTGTAAATACTGTGTGCAAGACTGTCATTTATTCGGAATTTCTGATGTTTGATACTTTTAGTAAGACGACAAAACTATTGAAAAAAAATTGTATTATTTTGTGAATTACATTATGAACAAAAATTGAGTGTATTTAGTACATTAACACATCGAACCGAGAGTAACAACTTGAAAGAAGAAATAGTAAAAATAGTTTTCAATTAGATTTTCGACTTATTATATGAGAATGAAAAGGGATGACAAATTAATTTAATCAAAACCTAACCAATAATTGGTACTCTTTTTCAGAAATCTTGTAGACACACAAACTTATACAAATGGAAATTTTTTAAAAATAAAGTATATTTTAACTCTAAATAAATGTTTTATAGAATCTTTTTTCAAAAACTTTTGCTTCATCACCACAAATCTTTCTTGATGTAAAATCTGCCTTCTTTGAAACCATCTTTAAAGGATAATTCCCAACTTATTAAAAACAAAAGTAAAAAGATTAAAAAGAAACCTAGCAGTAATACCGTTTTTACCACCCTAATTCTACATTACGAATGAATTCTCCAACAACAATGAGAGTAAACTTCCGAAATCCCCGGGTCCAACTAGCGCCGCGCATATTAGCGCGAATCCGACGGCAAGTCAAGTGTCCACAGCGCGATATCCGGGCGTCCCGGATCGTCAACCCGGCCGCAGGTCCGCGGTATCACGCCTATTTTTGCGCAGGACTGTGCGCGCGCGTAGGTGACGCTCTCGCTCCCTCTCCCGCGGGGGCGGCGATTCGCGCGCGGCCCCCCGCGGTGGGGGGGAGGCACGCGGCCTCCATCCCTCCGCCGCTTTCGTCGGGATACTCGGGTGTGTACACACGGCTTTCTCTCCCCCCCGGCGGATCGCCGACTGGCTAAAGTGGTTTGTCTTTGATTTAGCCGCGCCACCGCAGGAGGAGGCCGCGTCTTGGCCCCCGCGTCCTTGTTCCACGGCGTGTTGGCCGTATCGCTTAGGCGGCGATGACGACCGATGAACGCGGCCCCGATGATGTTGACGCTCGGGGCTCTTGTACGGGGCAGCGCCGCTTATGAAAGCAGAGGCGGCCTCCGCGGTGTGTAGGTGCTAAGATGGAGCTGATGCCGTTGCTTAATAGTACCTGTATACAGGAAGAGGTATTTTTGATAAAAATTTCTATGTACTTTTTAATAGCTAGAAGATTATTGCAGGTGCCTTTTTTGCTTCTATCGCAATTGATTTCTGTTGGTACACGGAGAGAACAGTTCAATAAAAATTACTAAGTTTCTAGTAATCTTGGGACCATGGGATCCGATTGGTAAAAATTATTAACCAACTTTGTAAAAATTCTTAAAAAAGTCGTAATTTTTATCACGTTTGTGGTAATTTTTACCAAGTTTTGAGTA